>CAXARX010000444.1:0-18776 GCA_963971425.1 Bryoerythrophyllum caledonicum | reverse complement strand
ACTTCGATCCGGAGGTTGTCGCCGTTAGGAACTGTCAAGATTTTTGCGTAAAGGTATCTCACTGGGAGAGGCCTCTCGGGCCCGAGAGGCTTCTCTCGGAGCTGGATTTGTGACAGCTTCGATACGGAGGTTGTGACCGTTAGGAACTGTCAAGATTTTTGCGTAAAGGTATCTCACTGGGAGAGGCCTCTCGGGCCCGAGAGGCTTCTCTCGGAGCTGGATTTGTGACAGCTTCGATACGGAGGTTGTGACCGTTAGGAACTGTCAAGATTTTTGCGTTAAGGTATCTCACTGGGAGAGCCTCTCGGGCCCGAGAGGCTTCTCTCGAAGCTGGATTTGTGACAGCTTCGATACGGAGGTTGTGACCGTTAGGAACTGTCAAGATTTTTGCGTAAAGGTATCTCACTGGGAGAGGCCTCTCGGGCCCGAGAGGCTTCTCTCGGAGCTGGATTTGTGACAGCTTCGATACGGAGGTTGTGACCGTTAGGAACTGTCAAGATTTTTGCGTAAAGGTATCTCACTGGGAGAGGCCTCTCGGGCCCGAGAGGCTTCTCTCGGAGCTGGATTTGTGACAGCTTCGATACGGAGGTTGTGACAGTTAGGAACTGTCAAGATTTTTGCGTAAAGGTATCTCACTGGGAGAGGCCTCTCGGGCCTGAGAGGCTTCTCTCGGAGCTGGATTTGTGACAGCTTCGATACGGAGGTTGTGACCGTTAGGAACTGTCAAGATTTTTGCGTAAAGGTATCTCACTGGGAGAGGCCTCTCGGGCCCGAGAGGCTTCTCTCGGAGCTGGATTTGTGACAGCTTCGATACGGAGGTTGTGACCGTTAGGAACTGTCAAGATTTTTGCGTAAAGGTATCTCACTGGGAGAGGCCTCTCGGGCCCGAGAGGCTTCTCTCGGAGCTGGATTTGTGACAGCTTCGATACGGACGTTGTGACCGTTAGGAAACGTCAAGATTTTTGCGTAAAGGTATCTCACTGGGAGAGGCCTCTCGGGCCCGAGAGGCTTCTCTCGGAGCTGGATTTGTGAGAGATTCAATTCGGAGGTTGTGACCGTTACATAGTGATCTGTTGTCTGTGTGAAGGTGTATCTTGGCCAGATGCCTCTCGGGCCCGAGAAGCTTCTCTCGGAGCTGCATTTATGAGAGCTTTAATTCGGAGGTTGTGTCCGTTACGTGCTGTCATGATTTTTGCGTAAAGGTAAAAATTGGCCAGATGCCTCTCGAGCCCGAGAGGCTTCTCTCGGGAGCTGGATTTGGGACATCCTCAATTCGGAGGAGTTACCGTTAGGTAGAGGAATGATGTATGCGCAAAGGGATCTCTTGTTCACATGCCTCTCGGGCCCTAGAGGCTTCTCTCGGGAGCTTTGTGATTGGAGCTCTGGAGCATTGTGTGTTGTTTGTATTTGTGATTGGAGATTAAGAAATTTTAATTCTGAGAATGTAGCCTGGGTATGCGTTATGGGTGATATCCTCCCAAAACCCTCTCTTGCCAAAGAGGCCTCTGTAGGACAGTCATTTTTTGTTGTTCTTAGATTATCAGTTGTATCCATATGAATATAAATTTTTTTCACTTTGTTGTAGATTGGAGTTCCGGTGGTTAGGGACGTTCCACCACCGTTCGTCAATCTGCTTCCTCAAGCGATGGTCGAGCATGCCAGCCCTGACAATTTGGAAACAGTGTCAATCTCCCACTGTGTTACCGAATCTTCATTGCAAGAGAGTAGCTCCCTGGCTGAGATTATCTCTGATGATGAATGAGAGGACTATGAAATTCCAGGAGTGCACAAAGATGCTATGGAAGATGACATCAGACGGTCCCAGAAGCTTGACACTGTCTCCATCTTACACGGATTGAGATTGACATCAACCGATGTTTTTCGCATGAAAATTCCATTGTGCAGACTGATTCCGATGCCAATAGTGCGACCCACTCTGGCTTGCGACTTGACAATGTTGGAACAACAATTCAGTGGGGGGTACGAGGACGGAGCCAGAGTATTCTATGTTTCTATATCAGATGAGGATGGTCAGAGTGGAGTCTTCACGGATGCCGAGAAAGAGGAATGGGGTCCAATTTGGAATGCAGTGAACAATGATTTCAACAATTTCCTCACATCACAAGCAGTGTTGCGTCATTTGGTAGATCACAAGTTTTACGTGTGCGATGGGAATCACCGCAGAATTGCTTGGATGAATCACATTATGCGGCTACATGCAACGGAGAGAATATGGCACATATCTGTGGACTCGATCGTTCTAGACACACGAAATCGGATTGGTGTGGCTATGCAAGCTATGCATGATATCAACATGTGAGTTTCTTTGCAGATGATGCTTACATTTTATTGTTGCCCACTTGATTTGTTTTCATCTAACATGGTTTCTTCTCACGTTGTGGCAGGCAAACAGAGAGTTATCATGTGAAAACAAATCTCGTGCACACACTATATCGAGTTCAAAAGTACGGTGTCATGGAGCTAGAGAAGTTTAAAGAGCTTCTATCGCCGGAGGATGTAAAGACCTGTATGATGGTTACGAGACCAAAGTGGTACTCTTTGTCCCTTGATGTTTTCACATCATTTATATTCAAGGTATGGCATCTGCCGTACATTCAAAATCATCTCAAGTATTATAATGTAAATAATTATGCGTCAACAAAACCTCTAATTTAATATTTTTTTTGACTTCTATGGCTTTCTAGCAAGATATATCTGCAGCGGCCGATATTGCAATTCGTAAGTACAAGGAAGACACTCCATCTGATGAGGTGACGGCGGATGGTGTTGCATCCGCCATGAGAAGTTCTATCAAGGACTCCACCGAGAAGTATTCTAAGAAGCTGTCGAAGATTGTTTCCGTTGCTAATCCAGCTCTTGGAAGCGAATGGCTACTTGAGGTATGGTTCACCTATCATTCAGATTAGTTAATGTCATCATATTAATTATATATATTGCTCTAATTGTCCTATATTGTATCTTTGTAGATTCAGAGACATTGGAACCTATTTGCAGCTCCAGAGTTAACCTTGGAGAAATTACAGATGATTTCTACTTCCGCTGCAAGTGCGGAGTACAAGACTAAATGGTTGAAATGGATGAATGCATCTGGCCCGACTAGGGAGGCTCGACGTTTTCCTCCTCGTCCTGTCAATGAAGAGAAATTAAATGTTTTTTTGGCGAAGGCGTGTTGGTATGCTGGGGTGAGTTCTGAATTTATGAAATTCAATACTACTCATTCTCATCATTCTTGAATTGAATATGAGTGGTAGCATATAAAGCTTCTTCTTGACCATAAATTGTTGTGCAACTTTGAGTTCAGCTGGAGGAGGCTGCTAGCGAAATGTTCGACAATATTGTTCGATCTGACAATATTTCAATAAATATGTCCGTCCCTACGGAGCCAGAATCACTGATGGAGTATATTGAGGGTTGGAGAATGAAGGTCTGGGAAACAGCCTACACGGGCGTTTTCAAGGGAGCGGATACTTTTAAAAAATCGGATAATTTCAAAGACTTTAAAGGGGCTATGATTGCGGTCAAGCGCTTGATATACAGGTTTATTTAGACTCTGTCTGACAGACTTAAATCTATTTCTATGCATTGTTGTGTAGCACAATTAGATTTATTTTGGATTTATTGTTCACAATAATTGTTGCCAGTTTTTATGTCAAGGACCATCTCAACTGTCAGAGGCACTTCTGGACAAGATAGCTCTTGCAATGTCAGATTGAAAATTGTGTCACTTCTTGTATTCGACCCAATTTTTTAATCTCTATGCCTTTCGTTGTTTGATGTGCTTGAGTGCTTCTTATTTTTAGAATTATTATTTTGAAATTTCCATGTACTTCATATGTTATTCCCTTTTAATTAATTGGTTTCCAATTTTGTGTGGACAGGTATTTCAAGTCCGAATTGTATGCCAAGAAGGCTATACAGAAGGTGGATTTGCCACCATTCCTCACGACGTGGTTGGACAGAACATCCTCTGACTGCATGTTCTCACCTTATCAGTTAAGGAATTGGACAACTCCACATCTCCAAGCTTGCGCGTGGTACTTGGAGTGCAACATGGGATGTACTCCCGCCGATGAAGAGACACTCTTCAGGTCACTGAAGGAGAACGCAATCATAGAGCCCGAGTTTGATGAATTTATTGGATTGGACCCCGAGGCCAAAGCTAAAGCCATCATGAAACGGGAGGCAGCTGACAAGAAGAAGGTGGAAAGACTGGAGGAGGCAAAGGAGCGGATGGAGGATAGCAAGATGAAGAGGTTAGCCTCTAAGGCTGAGAAGGAACAAGAGAAGACGAAGAAGGGCACTAAGCGGAAGGCAGATCAGGTGGTGAACGAACCAGCAACAAGCGGCATTGGTATGAAAGAGACGTCATCTGGGTTCTCTCTCACGCAAGATCGTTTGGTGCATGGTCTTACACCATCTGTTCAGAACTTTGCCCCTGTACCTGACATTGACGAGAGCATCCTCAACCTGTCGGTGGAGAATTTGCCTACTGATGATAAAGCCTTTGAGAATGTTTTGACATTCTTGGACGTGGTAGATTTCGATTCCGTATACTTTGAATTTCTTGTCATGATTTTTTGTCAATTAGTTGCTAAAGAAATTATGAATTCCAGTTAATATTGTTGCATACTTTTTCAATTCCTAATCCATTTGGATATGACAATACTTGAACTTTAATGTCACCTACAGCATTCCAGTGACAAGGACAGATACTTCGAGGGCACTTTGAGTACCAAGCAAGCGGTGGACCTCATCATCATGGATGTCCCCGAAGGACTTCATGTTCCGACGGTGTCAGCTCCGCCTGATCCTATTCCGGAATGGAACGAGTTCAAGAAGGACTGTTTGGTACCAATTTTTGACTTTGCTCAAGAGTATCTCCATGACAAGGGTGGCCTACTCATTATGTATCCAACACCTTCTGTTCGACACAAAAGTCTCCTTCTCGGTTGTTGCGAAACCTACGGATTCAGAATACTCATGACATGGTTGGGGATGAACCATCTTCATCTGACATCGCCGACCAATCCAACTAAGACGGTATGATGAAATCTCAGCATTATATATATTCATAAATGATTTACATTTCCATTGTGCTACTTTTTGACATCGGAGTTTTCGCAGACAATGCGGTTTTCTATCTCTCTTTTAGTGAGGGAATCAGGACCGAAGACTGATTTGGAATTTCCATTCCAATTCGTTCCTTCTCATCACGAGGTGGGTGTCAACATCGCCCGTGATGACATCCTCCAAAACTTCTGTAACAAAGATGACGTGACCATGAATGGAAACATCCTGTGGCGAGGACCCCGAGAAAAAGCCCGACAATTCATGCAGATGCTCATAGAAGGTCTGTCTGAACCAGGTGACATTGTGGTGGATTGCGCAGCAGCTACAGGTAATTCCTATATTCAATTTTAATAATTGAAGGCCATTGATGTAATTTAAAATAAATTCATACTACATTTCTTTAATGTTTGTTCCTGCAATTTTCAGGTTCAAGTATTCAAGCGTGCCGTGCAACTCGACGACATGTACTGGCCTTTGAGGAGGACAAGGCGTTGTTTGATGTTGTCATTGCACCCGTCATGCGGAGGATTGTGGTACCACTCGAACCGGCCCAACCAAGCCTATCTACTTTAGACCTAGACGAGGAGGTGGTTGTTCCCGATCGTGTCGTGAAGACAGCTCGATTCAGTAAGTAAGTCTGTCCTTCTCCTGATGCAATTACATTCTATAATCACCTACATAATCATGGTCTAATTATGTGTATCTTATGACTTGAAGGCAAGCCCAAGAAGTGAGGAACTTCCGACATGTGCCTTTTTTTGGAAGACCAGGATATTATCCAAGTCCTCCCAAACATTTCCACCTACCCGTGTATGCTGAGGGGTTGTCGCAAGACTTTGATGCTATTGATCCAATGCCAACTTCGCGGACACGTTCAGTGCACCTTCGAGTTCTAGAATTTATAGATGATTGTGCATTAGAGGCAGATTCTGATTCATCACCTAGAGAGGGTAGTTCAACATCCCATAGCTCTATTTGATGTATAATCGACACAATATCACAGCTATTGTGTGTTTAGAATTGATCGCATGATGATCTCTTTATTCCTTTTATCATCGTTGTTTTTATTACTTTCTATGTTGGGCTCGTATAATGCATTTCCAAAATTAAGGTGTCTTTCACATACTTGATCCCCATTTGTGTGAACCCATCTTGACCTATGGCCTTCTTTCAACCCAAAAACATTCAAAACTGCCATTTCTATAGCAAAGGATATATGAAAATGAATACTGTAACTTTTGCTCACCTTACTATAAAATCTTAGACCTAACTAGTATGAGAATGTCTGTAATCTAACGTTTTTTTAAACAAGGTTTTGACGTTATAATGGCTCATTTATTACGTCTACGATGTATAACGGAAGGAGCTCTCTGCCACGAACGGAGCCGTAAGAGTCAACAACAAAAAGGTACAATTGAAACAATTTTGCCTACGAACGGAGCCGATATTAGATCGGACTTGGTAATTAGTCGTTGTACGTCATTGTTAAATCACCGTATTCGTAGGATTGAACCACATGAGATTTACGTGTTAATGAGATATCCTACTTATACTTTCAGAATTCACCGTTGTCACTCTGTGCGCACCGTTCCAGACCTGCCTCGCATCTCTACGTTCTCCAACGGAATTGGCATGAACAGGTCGCTGTTCGGTGGTTCAGAAACGGACCTCCTTTGCTTCCCACCTGTTCTCGTCTTAGTTTGGTCCGAGCTGCTCTGGTGCCATCCCGCTGTAACTGATTCCGTTCTTAGGAATGTCACATTCATTTTCATTTAATATGGTATAAACTCTTGTAGAAGATAGATTTAATAACCCATTCTGATTGGTTAAATCCTTAGTTTTACCAGTTATAATGGAAGGAAATATTAACAAGGTATAGCATGAAAATTAGCTAAGTAATAATCTGAGAATGGAAGAAGTTCTGCTACTACAGAGAAAGATACAGCGGGTAAATCCAAGTCCGTTAAGAAGGAAGAATGGAAGTTGCGAAAGATCAGACTCAGTTAATTCAGGTATATAAATAACTAAGAGTCCGGTTAGTTAATATTATGACAGAACGGAGATTTGCTGGGAGGCAACGGATATATGCCGTATTGGAGCAGCGAACGAAACTGATATTCTGACGGACAGCAGCAGTCCGTTGCGGAGAACACGGATAAGGTTAACGGAATGTATGACGGGGTTATCCAGTTGAAAGCCAGTATCGGAGTTTGATGGCAATGGGCAGCGTATCCGTTCAACGGAGTAGGTAGCTCCGTTGGTAGTTAGTGTTATATTAGAGTCAGATTTGAAGCAGTGTGAGGGTTAGCCAAGTAGCATAAACAGCTTCAGAAAGATGTTTATTATGGCGAACACCTTCCAGAAAAGTCGGGCAGCCAAGGGAGCAAGAAACATCCTCTTTACTTCCTATATTTTTCTGTGATTGCGTGATTGAGTGATAGCGATTGATACTTTGAAGTTATATATATAGCCAGGAAATACCGTGTGCATTTTGATTGGTTAAATCCTTAGTTTTACCAGTTATAACGGAAGGAAATATTAACAAGGTATAGCATGAAAATTAGCTTAGTAATAATCTGAGAATGGAAGAAGTTCTGCTACTACAGAGAAAGATACAACGGGTAAATCCAAGTCCGTTAAGAAGGAAGAATGGAAGTTGTGAAAGATCAGACTCAGTTAATTCAGGTATATAAATAACTAAGAGTCCGGTTAGTTAATATTATGACAGAATGGAGATTTTCTGGGAGGCAACGGATATATGCCGTATTGGAGCAGCGAACGGAACTGATATTCTGACGGACAGCAGCAGTCCGTTGCGGAGAACACGGATAAGGTTAACGGAATGTATGACGGGGTTATCCAGTTGAAAGCCAATATCGGAGTTTGATGGCAATTGGCAGCGTATCCGTTCAACGGAGTAGGTAGCTCCGTTGGTAGTTAGTGTTATTGTAGAGTCAGATTTGAAGCAGTGTGAGGGTTAGCCAATTAGCATAAACAGCTTCAGAAAGATGTTTATTATGGCGAACAACTTCCAGAAAAGTCGGGCAGCCAAGGGAGCAAGAAGCATCCTCTTTACTTCCTATATTTTTCTGTGATTGCGTGATTGAGTGATAGCGATTGATACTTTGAAGTTATATATATAGCCAGGAAATACCGTGTGCATTTTGATGTGTAACGTGGATTATATCCGATTATTAATGTATGAGGAGTTATTTGATATAGGAGTGTAAGTAGTTGTGAATGCAAGTTGTGAGTGTTTAATGTATTGGAAGTGTTATGTGGTTTATGAGATTGCATGTGAGTTGCAAGTGAGAATGGATGTAGTGATAAGAGTGTGACAAGAACCGACTGTGACATTAACTGATACTCGTTCTAATATAGTTGTCCCGCGTGGTTCGATTCCTTATTATAATAGTTTATTTAGCGATAAACAACAACGACAATCCACAATGCCTTTTAAGCTTGAAAACTCAGTTTAGCTAATCGTTGAATTACATAGCCCCTGTCCTAATGTATAGCGTCCACGGAATCCTCTAGAAAATGAATCTATGTTATTTATACACGAATATACAATGATGTGCTGGAGAAGGACCAACTATCCTAACTGAAACTAAATAACATCCGTGTTGTTCGTGACCACGTCGTCCGCATCCATGGGTTCAGGTCCGTCCAGGCGTTCTTGTAAATTAGCATTGAGAATACCCAACTGCCGAACATTAGATTCTAACTGCTCGATTCACTTGTTCTTCTGTGTCATCATCCGTTGCCACTCCGTTGGGTCGACATTCTCCGTTACAACGGACACGGCTTGTGCTTCGTCCGTTTTGTTTTGTAGAGACACCTCTAACTCACGGACATGTGTCCCCAGGGTCTTCACACGTTCAGCGTTGGCGGCCATGTCAGCCTGCAACTCCGTCCGTTGAGTCACATAGCTAGCAATTGTCGTGCGGTAGCTTTCCAAATCTTGATTTAAGGCATGTCATTCCTCCTCCCAACGCTCGTATTCTTGATTGCGGGTCTTCAGTTCTTCCGTTAACAGATTCACTTGACCCGTCGCATTGTCGAGAGCCTCCTTAGTATCTTTATACTTAACCTGCGTCTTGTCATACTGATTTTGAAGCACTTTGTATTGTCCGTTGGCGTGCTTGCATTCGACAACCAGCTTTTCGTGCTCCACCCGAAGTGTAGACAGCTCAACTTCCAAGGTACCTTCCTCAGGCAGTTCGTCCACGTACTCGCGTAACTAAGTAATACCAGCCTTCAGACGCTGCTTCACGGTACCAAGGACCAAGAATGGTGTCAAAACGGGTGGTGTCACCGTTGATTCGGACGGAGGTTGACGTGGACATGGCGATGGAGATGCGGTAGTTGCGGACGCCAGTATCGCAGATCCCACGGGAGTTTTGGGTGCCGATGTCGATGCCTCCACGTTTGGCGCAACGAATGCCTCTTTTCCGTCCTTGCTACTGGGCGACTCAGGCTGACGGAGAACATATGCAATAATGATAGAGAGGTACGATGCACAAAAGAGGATCGGAACCTGACCTTTTCGTAATTTGCTGTCGACCTCAAAGTGAATTCGCGTAGTCACATACGCAGCCCAGTTGAAGACCATCCCGTTCAAAGTTTGGATGGCAGGATAGACTAGCTTCGGAGCCATGTAAGTCACATGGCGCGAGATGACGAGGCGCTTCTGAACAAATCGAAACCACTCCAATAACTCAGGCGTGATGGCATCCGCTGTCTTCCAACCCTGCTTCTTGTCCCATGCTTCCTCCCCTGATTTGAAATAAGATGCCATGTTGAAATTCGTATCCACGATCGGCGCGTCAACGGACATCTCCCCTAGCGGTAACCCTAACGCCGCCGCCACCGTAACTTCATCAATGCAGATGAGACGTTCACTGACCTCACTCTGATTGTCATCAGGATCATAATTTGCGAGATACTCGAGGACGATCGCCGCATCAAACTCCGGCAAGTGCATGGATTGCCAAACAAACGAATACATGTTGGCCGTGCGGAAGCTCTTTTGCATCTCCGTTGTCCAGCACAACGAAAACTTGATCGGCTCCAAGGGTCCCACAACACAACTGTCCAACTCCGGATACTCCACCCTTTGTTTCTGGCGACGTGTTGATCGAGTCTTCGTGGTCTTGCGCTTAATAGGCATAATGGACTACGAAGGAATTCCGAAAGAAACACAAAAAAAAGGCAGAATCCAATCCCGACCTCAGTCCAACTCACACTCAGAAATTAGAAACACGGAAGGGCGCAAAACTGAAAATGGAGGATGAGGAGAAGAAACTGGGACTTCCCCCCTCTTACCCCAAGCCATGGGAATCCTACATAGTAGTAATGATGAGGTTTGCAAATGACGGCGTGATATCAAGTCCATAGGTACTAGAGTGGCGGCTAATAGTTTTGTTTGAGTTTAAAGCCATTAATTCGTGTTCGCAAGTGGATATCCGTCCATAAGTATATCGAGGTATTAGATAATGGATATAGGTTATGACAATATCTGTAATCTTAGGATTTTCTATACGGACTTTGAATGTTAAGAATGGATTTTTACCACTATACTGGAATGAGTAATGGAAACTGAAGTACTCCGTTCTGCCGCGGAGGGCCCTCACAATCGGATACTGTTAACAAAACGGAAGTGGTTGCAGAACTCATAATTTAACAGAACGGAGCGGTTTCCAAAACGGAGTGGCATTTTATCGGAGTCCAGTCAAGCTCTAACGGAGTTTGACCCATAAACAGAAGGTGATCCGTTTTAGAAGTTCCGTTGGGATGCAGAGAAAGATGATCTGGTCTAGAGCGGTAGGATGATGGGTTGAGACAGTCCGATGTGAAATTATAAAGAGGACAAAGAAGAAGTCTTATGTTGCGCACACCATCCACAGTGTTGGATAGCCAGGGGAGCAGGAGCATCCCCTATATTCAGATTTAGACAGTGTTTAAAATAGAAAATATAAATTACAAGTGTATTTTGTGTTGGAGGAAATAATATGAAGTGATAATTGTATTCAAAATTGTATGTAAGTGCGCGAGTAAATGATTGTTAGTAAGAATTGAATTAAGGAATGAAGAGGAGTTAAAAACAGAATTGAGAGAATAATATGTAAATTGTGTGTGCTAATTGAACAATTGATAGTGACTATAACGGAAGGCTCATTAGTACTATAACGGAAGGCTCATATAGTGACTATACTATTTGATTTAATGATCAACAACAACGTTAATCTACAATATCCTAAATCCATGGTGATAGGATATGATTTTCGTCTTGGGACCACGGTCATAGGTTAACGCCCACACCCTAAATCCACGGTAACTACATATATTTCTGGTCTTGGGATTATGGTCATAGGTACCCTATGTTTGCAATGAAAAATCAAGTCCGTGGTCTGGGATGCACGGTGATAGGGCTACTACCACTGTCATAGGTATAGTCTTGTATTATACTTCCTAGAAATTTGATCAAAATAAAGTCCAAAGTTTTGAAGGACGTTTTTTCATCCAAAAATTATTTCAAATTTGACGGACATAAGCCTACATTCATGTGTTATTAATGGTATTAGGTTATTCAAACGAAATGTACAAACAAACATCCTTCGTAGGAATTCAAAAATATTTCCAAACAATTGCCCGCCTCGAAAATGTATGTACCTTGATTCTTTCTTTTTGGAAAACTTTAGCAAATGTCCTATATTTTAAGTAAGATTTGGCACTTGTATAGACCCTAAACCCTATAAAATAAAATTGCAAAATTCAACAAAAATGGTAGCTTCATAATCTTGTAGTAGGAGTATAATATTGTTGTCATTGTTAGGCAAGATCATAAACAAAAAAATTCTTCAGGTTTCAAACATTAGAATCCTTCATTCCATGTGGTGAAAGCTTATAAAATTATAATTCACACATTCAAATAGTGTCTAGTACAATTTTTGGAGTTTGAGTTTTGAAACCCAATCATTTTTAGACTTGGCTTTTTTTATGTCCTCAAATATGTCATTTCATCAAAACAGGCCAAAAATTTTAAACCAATTTCTGAAAATAATCACTCAACATTTCAAATAAAATAAATTTTTTCACTTTCTACCGCATCAAATCACAGAAAATGGCACTAAATCCAAGCTTCACGCTCTAATTCCACGCTCTAAGCTCTACGCTCTTCCTTTACGCTCGTATACTAGCTTCGTTGACGATATAACCAAAGATAGCAAGACACACGAGAAAATATCACAATTTGATTCAATAAATTTAATTTAATTTTTGCGAAATGGACCTCACGAAGTACAATGGAGTTCAGTGAAGGATCTGATAAGCAAAAAAAATACCTATAGCTGTGAAGATGCAAAAGCCTGAAGAATCAAATTAATTGTTGAAATTCTAGTTGCTCTAGGCGTGAAGAAGTGAAACAAGTATTGAAACCCTAATCGCTAGAGTTGTGAGGAAGTAAAGCAATTGTTGAAATGGTGGTTGGTTTAGTCGTGAAGAAACAAAGCAATTGTTGAAACCTTCATCATTCTAGGTGTAAAGAAGCAAAGCATGTGTTGAAACTGTAGTGGCTATAGCTATGAAGAAGCGAAGGAAGTATGAAAACCCTAATCACTACAACCATGAGGAAACAAAGTAAGTGTAGAAACCCTAAATCCTACGACCGTGAAGAAGTAATGCAAGTATTGAAACTGTCATTGCTCTAGTAATGAAAATGCAAAGCAAGTACTGAAACCCTAATGCCTACAACTTTGAAGAAGCAATGCAAATGTTGAAACACATTAATGCAAAATGTGATTATGACAACTTACATTTAAAAAAGTATAGTTACATGAAATTTTCAAAGATTTAAAAAGATTTTCAAATATACTAAATATTTCCCAATATTCTTAAAGATTTCTTGAAGATGTTGAAAATATAAAAAGATTGAGATGAAATCTAGAAGATTTTTCAATATTCTAAAATACTAAAAAAAATCTCCAAAATATTCCACAACCATCTAATATATTTGGGAATATTTTTGAAGATTCTCAAATATTTCATGATGGTTTCAAAAGTAAAAAAAAAGTAATTTTGTACAAGGCAAAAAGCAATTATATTTGCAAAACCGCCAAAAGATGGCTCCTTTAAAAAAAAAACAATTAGGTAGGAATGTCTACATTCTCTTCAGTAGTCCAAAATATGACCCTATGTTCCTAAAGAAGTTCTTCTACTGTTGTCTATGTATGATTTGGGCATTCCATAGGCTATATATAAACCACATGCAAAATCCGACTATCTATATATGAAATTTGCAGGTTTGTTTGTTTTGTTTGTTTGTTTAGAAATTTATATTTCATCGACTAGGTGTTGTCCTAGGATGTTCTTGGTACCGTTGGAAAGCTTTCGACGAAGAAGGGTGCGCGGAATCAGTCAGGGCATGCGATGTGCAAGTTATGAACATTTTGAATAGATTAAATTGAGTTAAATTGAATTATAAACTTGAGTAGTTGTGTATTACATGACCTTTTCATATAGACTAGATAATGATCTTATGCATAGAAGACGTTTAGATCCTATCCACAAGAGACATTAGGTCCTATGCACGGAGGACATTAGTTGTGGCAACGTCACATGTCATACTACATATCTCACCCTCCGTGGAAAAACCAAACGGTCTAAAAATAGACATCTGAAAATTTATATACTGTTTTTACATGCATGATGAAATATGCACATTGATGATAGGTCAAATCATAATCTATTTTTAGCCCATTTAGTTTTTCCACGGAGGGTGACATATATAAAATGAACATATTTATTTGTTTTTTTTTTGTTTTTTTGAAATTTATATCATATGGAATGGTTGTTCCCCGGGGAGTTCTTGGTACCCTTGGAAAGCCCTCGACAAAGAGGGGTGCAAGGAATTAGTTTGAACTTGTGATGTGCAAGTTATGAATTTTTATATTTTATTAATTAAATTGAATTGAGTGTTTTCACTCCATTTGCAAACTTGAAGAGTTACGATGTACAAGATAAACATTGCAAAAGTGAAAAGTTAAAATAGACTAAATACGTTGCATAACCTTTGACAATAACTTTTCACATATCTCACCCTCCGTGGAAAAACTGAACTGGTTAAAAATAGAATTTGCGGTGGCTTTACTAGATCGCTCAGAAATCGAGTTTTATTGTTTTACGTAACGCCCGTTTTGATGCGTTCTTCGCTGCAAGAGCGAGCTATTCTCGTTGAAGGTTTTGTAAACGGTTTGTGTTGGCAACAAATAAATGTCACCACCGTGTAGATCTCGTCGCGCTAGTCAGAAAAAGTATATGGGATCCACAATGTCTATTTTTAACCAATTTAGTTTTTCCACGGAGGGTGAGATATAGTAGATAAACATATTAAATAAACATGTTTGGTACATTGCCTGGCCTTCTATATTTATTGTAGCAAAGATCATACGATCTTATGCACATTGGACACTTTGTGCTAATCACATATGTCATACCATCTTATGCATAGAGACATTCTACGGCGAAGACATAAGTAATAATTGTGTATATGACGTGTAGTGATATTTAAAATAAATATGACTCCCGAGGGTCACCAATCACGACCAACTTCATTCCGTGAGTCATATTTTCTAATTTGTTATAGTGGTTTTGAAGTTTATTTATACCTTTTTACTATTTCGATTGAACAAATTTGAGTATATTAAAATAGTTTTTAAAAAGATTCTACAAACTGTAGGTCACTTCAAAAGATGTTATAGATAACTTTAAAGTCATGTAGGCCGCTTAATTGTGGTAAGAGTTTCTATCTAAATATCTATCTAAATGGATAATATTTGTAATATCATCAATGAAACGATGATTCCTCTGAAAAACCCTACCTTAAGCAATATATGCTAGCTCATTTAGATATTCAATAGACATTTTTATGGTACAAAGGTCTATTTGGCTTCAATATCAATTACAATTTTTTGAATTTCTAAATGTTGTCGTAAAAAATATTTAATTATGAAATATTTTCAATTATATTTTACTTCTTATTCGATTGTGATATCCATCAAATTTATTTTGAAACATTATTCATATTTGAAGCATTAAATTTAATTCAAAACAACAATTTATTTCAAACATCAAGTTCAAAATATCCCTTATGGATGTAATTTATAATACATCTTTGCAAAATTGCCTAATTTAAACAAGGATGAGGACATTTTGAAGCTAAATTTCAATATTAAATAATTAAAATTGTAAAAATATATTAGAAGGTAAATTAAAATTTCAAACTCA
Organism: Bryoerythrophyllum caledonicum; assembly: GCA_963971425.1. Lineage (NCBI taxonomy): Eukaryota > Viridiplantae > Streptophyta > Bryopsida > Pottiales > Pottiaceae > Bryoerythrophyllum > Bryoerythrophyllum caledonicum. The sequence goes on along the minus strand of CAXARX010000444.1, from coordinate 3,398 downwards.
TATTAACATATATAATACAAAAATGATTTTCATTACTTGGATGATATAGTTTAACATTCATAAACCTTCCAACCATCTCATTCAAATGTTTAAATGTTCCCAACAACAACAAAACATATAAACTTATCAACCCTCACACGTCATTACCAACATTCAACCACCACTAACGCACTACAACAAAACCTCTCGAACTAAATATTTGATGCGCTCCGATCCCAATTCCAAAATGCACTAGAGAATTGTGGACAAGGCACCATCTTTCGTAATAAATGAGGGGTGCTTTACGTGCGTTGGAGAAGTGTACCAATTATGAATTGTAGAAAAATAAAGCAATTTAATTGAAACAAATTGCAATTCCTCTCCGAATTGAGTTTATGCTATGTTCAAAACTTGTTTGGTACAAAACTTCAAGCATGAATGAAAAAATGACATGACCACCAACGTGGTGCACCTTTTTAAAAAGGACAATTCTTCTGAGGTCAAGTTTCTTGTCTAACCTCAAACCAACCCTCTGACCAAAAACTTCTACTGGACCTTTTACCCCCAAATAGCCATGTCATTTGTAAAACCAACGAAACCAACTCAGGCCGGTACTATATGGGCGACAGGCAGGCCGTACTGCTGCCCACCATTGGCCGAGCTCACCTACCACCTACCACACTGGTGGCAAGCAACAACGCGGCAATCCCATGTGGCACCGGGGAGAGGCAGTGCGAAACTACCAGGGGAAACCCACTGGTAGTTCAAGCCTGCCGGGCCACATCAGCAGGAGTCCACCATTTCGACCATGAGCTCCTGCTCCGAGTTCGCGACCTCCTCAACACTCGGTTGCTTCACCCCCGGGACCCTCTGCCGTCCGTGTGGGTGCACTTACATCTTCTTCTTGACGTGGCACCTGCCAGGCTAGGTGAAGTCCTAGCCTGCAAGGACGGGCAGGCTGCCACCCATGTGGTAAGGCCCTCATTCGAACCGTGCAATTTCGTCCGACGAAATTCAAGTCCGTGTTTTCCACATCCATCCAAGCAAAACGCGCCGCTGTTTTACTCAAACGACAGTCGTCGAAGTGCCATCCTTATGTAACATCCTTCATTCGTCCACGACAGCCCACCAGCCGAAGGCCAAGCGAAAGTCGTCACCGAACAGACAAACATCCGTCGAAGCTCATCCGACGAGAATCGTCGAAATCTCGGTAGGAAAGAACAGCCCTATCCATTGATCCGGTCTTCTGATCAGAAGCATAAAACGATTGGAATGGTACAGCGCGCTTATATTTTCCAGACTAGGCGGGATCCCCATCACCTTCTTCTTGCAAATTCAGTGTTCTCGCAATTGGGGTTCTAACAATTCGTTTCTAGGTTGTTTAAGATATTTGACGATGGCTGCCATGGCCGCGGCTCAAGCTGTGGCGCTGAACAAGCTCGCCGCGCCTGTTGCGCCATCGCTTTCAAGCCGAAGTTATTTCTGCAAGACCCAACAGCTGAATTTCGCCGCAGGATCATCACGCCTCTGCGCAAATGTACGTGGTCTTCTTTCTTTTGCTTACTCCTGTAATGTCATCTTTTGCATTGGTTTGACACCGGGTTCTGGTTGTTCAGGGGAAGAGTAACAATAAGATTGTGGCGTCGCTTCCGGATGGCGCCGCGGAGTACTTTGCTGAAAAGCCACCGACACCGCTACTGGATACCATCAACTACCCCATTCACATGAAGAACCTCACCTTGCGGGTACGTAACGAATCACCTCCCGAATTGTTGCGTAGGTTCTTGAGCTTTCTCATTGGTTTAAAATTAAGCTGTCTTTACGGTTATTGCAGGAACTGAAACAACTGGCGGACGAAGTGAGAGCCGAGACCATCTTCACGGTTTCCAGAACCGGAGGCCATTTGGGCTCCAGTTTGGGTGTGGTGGAACTCACGGTGGCGCTTCATCATGTTTTCAATTGTCCCGAGGACAAATTCCTGTGGGACGTTGGCCATCAGGTGTGTTACTTGAAGATTTGAAAAGCAGTTCTTGTATGTTTAGAGCTTTTTTTTATTGCGTTACTTTTTGGTATGAACAAGATGATAGTATCCAGTATATTAAATCGAAGCATCACGTCTCCTTTGTTTTCCATTTTATTGTCAACGCGGTGAGAGATCGTTGGCGGAGAGCGCATGCTTCGCGTGTTAGAGCACATTTGTCGAGGAATTCCTGTTCTTTGTACGCTTCTGGGGATCGAATGCCGCACAGGAGACACCACATTTGTGCGTCTTTAGCAGTATTCATCCCCGTTTTTACGAATTTTATACTGATATTGAATCTTATTTTGTCTTTTTGGCGCTACAGTATCCTGATACGAATCCGATTTGTGAAGAGAATCCGACCTAAATTCACTGACGTATTGGGATTCGAGTCCAGTGAATTTTTCTGTCAGGCGACAGTTTAGCATTTTCGCTAGTTTACCATGGCTTGATGAGCATATTAGATGCTCTTCTCATATTAATAACTAGGTGCTACTGAGACAGTACCTAGGTTTAAAGAAGCTACACCATGTAGGAAATCTCATTATTTTCTCTCCCCCAACCCCCTTTTTTTTCTTCTCGAAACCTTCTCTTAGTGAGCCAGCCCAAATTGGGCCAAAAAAAATCACTTGTCGAGTCTACAACGTTTGGTTCCTCAACTGTGACAGGAATAATTCCTTATCAGTAATAGTAATCTCTCCGTGATAGTGGTGCTTCCATGGTTCTTTTACACTGGGAAACAGTGCCCGTGTTCACCGGAGTTTCATGAAGTTCTTTATAGTTTAATATTTCTATATCTATACTAATCAAGCACTTATGTATTTTATTGCTGATTTTAGTGATCGGTCTGCATGACAGTTGATTTGAACGTGGTTATTGTGGTTGGAACAGGCGTATCCACACAAAATCCTGACCGGACGAAGGGGAAAGATGCACACGTTGAGGCAAACCGACGGACTGTCAGGTTTTGTCAAGAGGGCTGAGAGTGAATACGACGCATTTGGAGCTGGTCACAGCTCTACCAGTATATCTGCGGGTTTAGGTGCGTGAATGAGTGCGCATGTTTGTGTAGAATCTCAGTCGTGTATGTTTGAGTCCTTTGAAAATGGAAGGAGGTTATGAAGGTGATGTGTATTTGCTTTGCTACTTCAGGAATGGCTGTTGGACGAGACTTGAAAGGCAACAAGAACAATGTGATATCTGTGATCGGTGACGGAGCCATGACCGCCGGGCAGGCCTACGAGGCTATGAACAATGCCGGGTATTTGGATTGCAATATGATTGTAATCCTAAATGACAACAAGCAAGTGTCTCTGCCGACAGCTACCCTTGATGGCCCTGCTCCTCCTGTTGGCGCCTTGAGTTCCGCTCTCAGCAGGCTTCAGTCAAGCAGGCCACT
>CAXARX010000442.1:0-15880 GCA_963971425.1 Bryoerythrophyllum caledonicum | reverse complement strand
GGTTGCGCGACATTTTTGATGTTATGGTGCCTTAACTTTGAGATCAGGTGCCCGCAAAGATTTTTTTACCGTCGTCAAGAGGTGACACGCGACGCATCATGGAGGCCAGGACTTTTTTCGATGGATGGAGGACGAGCAGCAGTTAGGGGGTGTGCGCGCGCACACCTCCAGTCTACAGTTGTTTCATGAGGTGTTGTGCGAACTCCATGGGAACGGTGGCTAGGGTTTGGTTGTGGCAGCTAGGGTTTGGTTGTAGCGTCTAGGGTTTAGTTGTGGCGGCTAGGGTTTCAGGTAGTGTGCTGATGTGTTGTACTCAGGACTTAGTGCTATTCTATGAGATATCTCTTGACTTTAGTTTTGTGTGGTTTTGGTGTCAGTGTTTCAATAGTACAAAACCTGCACTCTCTAGTTGTTGACTGCTGTGTGAACATTAAACCTTCGTTGTAATTGCAATTTTAAACATACTCAAGTTCATGTTCTCATTTGTGTGCTCCACTATTGGTACTTCTCTATTGGAACTGTAACTGACTTTAATCATCCTGAACCTAACCCTGGAGTTCCCTCATATTCAGAATTGAAACGAAGCTTATCAAATTTGCAAAAATCTCCTCGATGTGCAAATGTCCTCCAATCTATACAGTACATACAAAGTTGACAGAAATTAGTGAATGAAGAAAAATGCACAAGGCCTTGACGTTTCGATTGCAAGAGAGCTCACCTTACAAACTGGGAAGGGAAGAGACCCTTAGACTTGCATAGAAACCTTATATCCATGTTGAAACCTTGTGCCCCAAGTTTACTAGTCAAAGTTTGACTTTAGAACTTTGACCTTTTGCTTTGTTTCTCCTTTTGTTTAAACTTTTTACATATTATATTAAAATTTTGGGCTATATGTAATACAAAGATAATTAGGAGATTTTATCACATAGTTTACCATATAAATTTTATGCATGTGTTGCAGGTAAAGTGGGAAGAGTTGAAAAACATATTCAACAACAACGATGGAATGGTGACTAAATGTTGAACGCCATCAAGCACGAGTGCGTGTACCACTAACACATGCAACGTATTTTGAGGTAAACATTTATTTTTATATAACTTTAATGTAATGTGTTGATTGAGCTTCTGTACTATGTTGTTTGTAGAATAACAATTATGTGGATGTACAAATCCTTTCTTTTATTAGCGATTGTAACAAGTTCCAATGGTGTCAATAATAGCATGTAGACAACATGGTTCATTTTCTTTCCTAGGTTCATTGGATTCCCTTCGTTTAACCCCCTAAAGGACCAAGTGTCCAAAAAGGGCTTCTTGAAAGTTCGGTCAGGTTCCTATGGTGTCAATTTCCAACATTCTACTTTGAAGTTTTTATTATTGAAAGACATTACCAAGAGCTCAGTGGAAAAACAAATTTTTCCTAAATTGGACATTTGATGAAAAAGTTATAGGGTTTTGAATTTTAAATGGGGAGGGCGGGCACCTCGGGCACCTCCAAAAACTTTTGATAGGACACTCTATTGAAAGTGTGATTTTCAGTACTCGCAAGTTATATTATTTCCCTTCATGTTGTCAAAAAAAAGTTCTTGTCTTTAGTGAAAAATAGCATACCAACCCAAGTCAAACATTTTCACACATTGTCACTCATTGTCGGGCAAGGTACCAAAAAAACTTCTTCTTTTCCACATAAAACCTAGAGATCTTTGTATTTTTCACTTTTTATTTTTGCCACAACAATATGTAATGTAAACCTTCTTATTAACCATTCGGATTATCAATCGAAAACATATTAAGTTCAAAAAAATTAAAGTGTGAATTAACAAATTTTGAGCCTCCACTCCTTGCACACTTGTTTTGAATATGCTACACCCCGTCTCTACCTCTAAAAATTAGTGTGTAAGGAGCTAACATCATGCTTAACAAGATGGTAATGGATTTAGACCTTGTGTAGTGAATTTTTTTGACACCAACTGAAGTCAAAGTTTGCTGATCCACTAAACACAGGGAAGAAAATGAACCATTTGCTTGACTTCAAACACTATAATCTTTCAATCCATGTGGTCAAAGTTTATGAAATTTTGTACTTGTATTACTCAATAAGTCTTAATTGAGATCCTACAGTCAGAACTAAAAATCAAAGTTTTTGTTACCCTCTTTGTTCATTGCACTAGAATCCATTAATTTTGAAGTGTATTTGGTGTAAAACTGTCACCGTACCTTAGGGGTTAAGTTCACTTGGATTCAAAAGATTGCATCACACATGATCTAGATTTATCATCATCTTGTCAGAAATGATATTAGTTCTATTTTATACCAATGTTTAGGGATGCAAAACGGATGTAGCATATTTAACCCCTAAAGGATCAAGTGTCAAAAATGGGCTTCTTGAAAGTTCGGTCAGGTTCCTATGGTGTCAATTTCTAGCATTCATCATTGAAAATTACACTATAGAAAGGCATTACGAAGACTTTAGTGGGAATACAATTATTACCTAAATTGGACATTTGTTAAAAAAAAAAGTGAATTTTGAATTTCAAATGGGGAGAGCAGGCAAGTCGGGCACGTCCAAAATCTATTGCTAGGACACTCTGTTGAATGTGAGATTTTCAGTACTCGCAAGTAATATTATTTTCCTTAATGATGTTAAAATAAGTTCTTGTCTTTAGTGAAAAATAACATATCAATCTAAGTCAAACATTTTCACACAGTGTCACTCCTTGTTCGGCAAGGTACCCAAAAAACTTCTTGTTTTCTAAATAAAACCTAGATATCTTTTTATTTTTCACTTTTTATTTTTTCCACAACAATATGTGGTGTAAACCTTCTTATTGACCATTTGGACTACCAATCTCAAACAAATTAAGTTCACAAAAAATTACAGTTAGAATTTACAAATTCCAAACTTCCACTCCTTGCACGGTTGTTTTGAATATGCTAAACCCGTTTTCTACCTCTAAAAATTGGTGTACAAGGAACTAACATCATCATTAACAAGATGGTTGTGGATTTCGACCTTTTGTAGTGTCAAAATTAGATACCAAGTGAAGTCAAAGTCTGTTGATCCATAGCACACATGGAAGAATATGAACCATATGCTTGACTTCAAACACTATTATCTTTCAATCCGTACGGTCAAAGTTTATGAATTTTTTGTATATATATTACTTAATAAGTCTTAATCGAGATCCTACAGTCAAAACTAGAAATAATAGTTTTAATTTCCTGTTTTGTTCATTGCACTCGAATCCAACAATTTTGAAGTGTTTTTGGTGTAACACTATCATTGTACCTTCAGGGTTAAAGACTCCGTGCAAGGAGTTCATGCTCTACAAATTCTTAATTTTTTTCATTTTAAAGTTGTTTTATCAAAAGGTCCAATATCATCATATTTTGAACAGTAAATATGTGTTTAGAAACATATCTTTTATCAGATGAATGGTGCTTTTAAGGTTAACAATTAGTACATGTATTTTGACTAGTGTGCAGCCAAAATGTTCATATTTTTTCAATAGTGATAATGGAGAGCCGCACGATTCAGACTCCTTCGATACGGCCACACATCCAAAGGGATAATATGCATTCCAATAGCTCTGTGGGGGCCCACTTAGTACGAGCAGCACGTGCAAGGCAAATTCAACAGAGATCTGATGGCATCATGACATCTGAATTGGAAAGGGCAGTAGAATTGCTTTCTGAAGCAGGGGATGTGGTGGGCTTAGCAACTAGGGAGCATGCATTCAAAAGTGCCATGGAATTGAATGGGTCCGAGTTGTTCCCATTCGAGGTGGCCGTGCGTATCACTAAGGTAGATGATGCATTGCATTGGACCGGAGAGATTGTAGGAGAACGCCTTGGCATGTGTGTGGGCTTGATCATTCATTGGCATCGGTCTTTGCTACGTGTAGTGGCTATAAAACTTGATATCATAGGTGTCCATGGTGACAATGGATCACAGATATCGCCTACACAAGTGATGGCCCCATAATTTGATTTTTCTGTGTTCATCAACACACCAGGATCCACGGAGAGGTCTCGACGTTGTAGTCATGCTTCAAACGCCATAGATGAAAATTCACCGTTTTTCTCAATCTAATCCCTCAAACATCCAAGATTTGCCCCATGTAGATGGATTTGCTTATGTTAGACCAACACGAGAGATTCAAGAGAGCCATCATTGATCGAAGCTGCACCAGCTAAGGTATCGCTTAGAAGCGTACAAATTGCAATGGAACAAGGAGGATGCAAACGCAATTGTTTGAGGGACGTTCCAGCAAGGCATCTATTGGACATGCGATATAATGCATGGCGTAATGAGTTTTCAGTACGAAGTACGTGGATGAGACAGATACTGGTTTCTTTTTACACAAGGACGGAAGGAACTCGTCGAGACAAGTTTGTAATAAAGTTAGATGGGAAAGAAGTTTGCAATGCTTGCTACGCTCTTGAGGTTGGATATTCACATAGGCGCTTTAAGCAATTGAAGAAGGACTGTTTAATATATGGAAGAGTGACATCGATTCACAGCAATATCCTTTCAGATCCGATCAGAGAGAGCACTAGGATGTCTGCGGCAGAGGCTTGCTTTAAATCGTTTGTCAATGAAGCTGGTTGTCCTCAACCTCATCGTTGTATTCGCCGTAAGAGTGACAACGAAGTGGTGCCTCTCATTCTCCTTCCTATGAATACAGCCAAATTTGATGTATTCAATTACGTAAACGAGGAGGTCAAGAGAATTTGTAATGGCTAAACCATTTCTATGAGTTCGTTCCGGAGGATGTGACGCATCAAGTATCCCCACGTTCAGGTACCTCCATTCTCGAGATTCTCAAAGTGTTATCATTGTTGGGAGTATAAATGTGCCATGGAGGGAACCACCAATGTGGATGCAAGAATAAAGATAAATGAGTTGTTTATGTTGCATCTATGCAACCAGATGGAAGAACGTAGGCATTATTGGATATTCAAGAGGTCGTGTTATATTAGCCCTGAGTTGTACATGTGCATCATAGTGGATGGCATGGACCAAAACACGACCATGGTACCGAGGATGCGGCAGACTGTGAAGAACATTGAACACCGGTTTGTGAAGACCCATCTGTGTGGTGCTCTTGTACATGGTATTGGTTTATATTGCGACGTGTGGTTTGGAGCTCACCACAAACACGATAGCAACCAAGTCGTGAGTACATTGTTGTATGTGATAGAAGATGTGCTGCGGAGGAAGGGCTTTTTGCCACCAACATTGCGAATCCAGGCGGACAACTGCACACGCGTGAAGAAAAACATTTATATATTTGCTCTATGTGCTACATTGGTGGGATTGGGGTTTTTCCAGGAGGTGGAACTATCTTTTCTTATAGTGGGCCATACACACGAAGATATTGATCAACGCTTCAGTTGTATATCAAATACGTTGAAGAGGTCAGACGTGGACTCATTGAAGGAAATGAAGAGTCTTATAGAACAAGGAACATCTCCTACGGAGACATTGGTTAGCGCCCGGCTGCTAGAGAATGTATGGGATTAGAAATTGTTCATAATTCCTCACTTACTGACAAGTGAGGATTCATTGATGGGCATAACATTTCTGCACCACATGCGATTCTATATGGACAATCGAGAAGGGACTCGTGAAGTAAGAGTATAACACAAGTATTATTGCAAGGATCCATGGGGACCGGAGGCAGGGACAAAAACTTTGAGGTCGTTGCCAAGTAGAGATGAGCGACCATCGTTTGTGGAAGTATTTGGAGCGGACGAACGGGAGTTGAAGGCGTTGAATGACTTCATTGTATATAAACAAAGGTGCATTCAAAGATTGCAGCATGAGGACAAGAATCGTGAGGCAAACCGTAAAAGTAGAGGCTGAAAGATTAAAACTCTATTTAGCTGAATTTCCACACAAAGATCGTAGCAATGAGCATCGTTCCTCACCATTTTGGCCTTCAGAGTTCTCCAACACCGTACCTACAGAGACTGCATCTTTGGATGTAATGGATGGTACAAGTGAAGAAAATCGCGAGATAGATGTCGTAGAGCAGGTAGTGGCGATGCTTCCAAATTTGAGGCTCGAGGATACTTTGGTCCTCGTAGAGGAAGACCCTCTAATCAAGCACTGCGTAGGGCACAACGAACAGAGCGCAACTATGTTGAGGAAAGAGCCAAAGAAGGCGCAATGTATGAAGATAATCACGACTCATTTCCACCATTTAATCCACAATCTGATATCTGTTGTGGACAATTTGTAGCCTTGAGTGTTGATAGAGCAGAAATAGAAGGCGGTGTCCCATTTTATGTGAGGAAAGTGATTGAGGAAGGAAAAAACCGATGGAGACTTAAGATAAGGGTTTGTTGGTATTGGCCCAACATTCAAAGAGGGGTTGTTAATGGACATGGGTCTTCTGCACAATGGTATGCAAATTGCATGGACTCAATCTGGGAGCCATCTGGGGAGAGCCATAGTTGGGTAGAGAAAGATGCATGCATTTTTTCATGGGTAGATTCTCAGGAAAGAACCATGTCAGGGGCCAGCGGGTGGAGAAAGCGCAATATATTTGGAGTGCAGGTTGAAAGCAGGATTCGCATTCTTCAATTGGCAAAGGCTCACATACTACAATATATTGCAATGCAAACCGAAGCTATCGATGACGACCGTTTGCAAGCAGCCCTAAATTCTATGGAGTAGATAGTGTGCCTTTTTGAGAGTATACTAGTTGTGTATGATAATTGATATATAGTGTATGTGTAAGAGTAGTATATTCTAAGGGTGATGTAAGACGTTATATCATTAATCCTTTAGAGTAAAGTTGTGTTAACTATTGGTGCTAAGTCCAATTGTTGAAGCATCTATATTTAGTTTTCACCATTGTATACATTATGTACTACGTAGAATATCTTTTAATCAATTGCCAACCCTTGCATAAAGTATGTTTTTTTGTAATTATGCTTGTTTATATACTACAATCCTTCAAATCTATATTTGAAATATCGTGAAACTATATTAAATACACATTTATCTAGTATTAACGAGGGGCCACCACAAATTAGTTGAAAATGCCAAAAAATCGCTTCCAATATGAACAACCATGATTGTACATAATATTGTTGCAGAAGCTCAATTTTTTTTTCTTTGGAAAACATTTTTTTTTAATTTTTTAATTTTTTTTTTCAATTTTGCCACTTTTGTTCGCAATGGCCGCCGTTGTACCCAAGTGCACTTTTAAATGGCCAAGTGCATAATTGCTTAATTGCGTGTTTAGTATGACTGAAAGTTCGGAGTCCAAGTTGGATGCCATCATGAATGCTCTTGCTACATTATCACAAAGAACTGCGGAGATTGAAGGGCTCCAAGTTTTAAGGTTTCGTTAATCAAATCTAGTTGATAACAACTTTATAGTCCAAACGCTATCTGAGAGAAGAGTCACGTGTTGGATTGGTTGGAACTTTGCTTATGGGACAAGCTCTATCATGGTTTCTTCCTTTGTTCAAGAAAAGATCGTCAATTCTGAACAACTTTGAAACTGTTTGGAGGCGTTTGCGGAAGTGTTTGGAGAACGTGAGAAGGCTTGATGGGCTACAATAAAGATTTGGTGGCTACGACAAAGAGCAAGCTCTGCATTAGTCTATGCATCAAATTTTAGGCAATTAGCGTACGATGCCAACTGTGGTAATGAAGCATTGATGAGTCAATTTTATTGGGGTTGAAGCGACAACGTAAAGGATTTACTAGTATCTCTTTCTGATAGGAGATCGCTCAACAAAGCAATTAGCCAAGCTGTGAAGTGCGATAACTACATGTTTCAACGTCGCCATGATCAACGCTTAAGACAGCATACGACTTGCCACGGCCCAACTTTGTTGGCAAGGAGTCTAGGTTCACATTTGGATGCGGAAGACATGAAAATTGACGCGGTATGGGTGAAATCCCTTACTTTGGAAGAAAAGAAGCGACCTATGGAAGAAGGATTATGTTTGTATTGTGGTGAAGGAGGCCACAAAGTTGAAAATTGTCCCAATAACCAGAATCGACGCGTTGTTAAGACCAAAGGCGCTAAAGTGCAGGAAAACGAAGATGCCCAATCACTATTGACCGTGCGGCGGGACAATTCAATATTGCAACAACAACTACATCCTTTTTTCTCCGCTATGTCTGCCCGTTGCTTTACTATTTCTTTCTCTTTTGGCCTTCAAAAACAAAAAACCTTAGCGTTATTAGATTGAGGAGCATCTGCTTCTTTCTTAGATGAAGACTTTGCTAAACGTTACAAGATTCTTTCATTACAAAAATCAAATCCGTTGACATAGAAGTAATAGAAGGACGGCCTTTATTGTTTGGTAGTGTCATCCGTGAATCAAATCCTATAGAGGTTACAATTAAAAACCATAGAAGTTTTATTGTTTTCAACATTACTAGAACCCCATCAAACCTTGTCATCCTTGATCTTTCTTGGTTAGAAACGTATAACTTATCCATAGATTGGAGGTTGCGAAGGATGACATTTTCCATAAGACATTCCAAAACCAAATTTGTTAAAAGATCCCAAATCAAGAAACCCTTACTTATTAGAGCAAGAGCATTTGTAAAATCGTCCATGGAAGGCACACCATTAATTGTCACTTACGCAACTCCAGCTAGTGGAGAGAAGACTTTGACAGCTAGTTTATCGGAGCAATATAAGGATTTTCAAAACATATTTCAAAAGAAGAATGTCGACATGCTACCAGAGCATTGACCATACGATTGTGCCATAGACTTACAGGAAGGAGCACAACCGCCTTTTGGCCCAATCTACAATTTGTTGCAAACGGAGTTGATAAAATTGCGGAAAGTTCACATTGACGAAAATGTGGCCAAGAACTTCATTTGTCACTCGAAGTCGCTAGCTGGGGCACCAATCTTATTTGTAAAGAAGAAGGATGGGTCCCTGCGGATGTAAGTGGACTATCGAGGTCTCAATAAGGTGACAAAGAAGAATCGTTTTCCGTTACCCTTGATATCTGGTCTTCTAGAACAACTTGGATATGCAAGGATCTTTACAAAGATTGATCAAAAGGGAGCTTGCAACCTCGTACGAATCAAGGAAGGGGACAAATGGAAGACAACTTTTCCGTGTAAGGTATGGCCATTTTGAGGATGATGTCATGTCCTCTGGTCTTTCCAATGCTCCAGCGATTTTTGAATACATGATGAATGACATCTTTCGGAAGCACCTTGATGATTTTGTAGTCATCTATTTGGATGATATTTTTATATTTTCTAAGAACAAAGAAGAGCATGAATAGCACGTTTGTCTAGTCCTCAAAAAACTACGCAAGCAAGGACTCTACACCACGTAGAAGAAATGCATATTTCACCAAACGGAGATGGAGTTTTTAGGGTCCATTGCGATCACAAAAGGCTTGAAGATGGACCTCAAGAAATTGGAAGCAAATGTTTCGTGGAAAGTTTCAAAGACAATGAAAGACGTAAGAACTTTCTTGGTTTTGCTAATTTCTATCGGATTGTCGTTAAGAATTATTCTCAAATTGTTGCATTGCTCACTTGATTGACGTGCAAGGACAAGCTCAAATGGAGACTTCTAACGCAAATACATCTCAAGATATTTTAGACAGCATTTATTATGGCACCAATCTTAGTATATCCAGATTTTGCAAAGGCTTTCTATTTGGAAACAAATGCTTCAAATTTTGCTTTGGGAGCTGCACTTTCGTAGATGGGCACAAACGAGAAGCTTCATCCGGTTGCGTTCTATTCTTGAAAGTTCTTTGCTACCGAGATCAACTATGAGACTATGATAAAGAACTTCTTGCTATAGTAGATTCTTTCTAGGAGTGGCATTACTTTCTTGAAGGAGCTGCACATCCAGTGACCATATATATGGATCACAAAAATTTGGAGTATTTCATGTCGGCTTGGGTTTTGAATTGTCGTCAAGCTCGATGGAATACGTTGTTATGCAAATTTGACTTTGTTATTATTTATCGGACTGGGAAGCAGCAAGGGCTATCTGATGCATTATCAAGGAGATTGTATCTTGCGCCAAAGGTTGAAGAAGAAACATTTGACCAACAGTGTATGACATGGTTGAAGCCAGAGCAATTTAGGCTTTGCACTGCTACTGTGCCAATAGATGCTGACTTCCTCAACTAGGTATGTGCCACAACCATGGAAGATTCATTAGCCTTTGATATCAAACAACGTGTCAATGATGACAAGTTCAAGGTCGAAGGTGATCTTTCATACTTTGAGGAGCGTTTGTATACCCCAAAATGACCAGCACGACTCCAAGTTCTACAATCTCGTCATGGATTTCCAACTGCGTGACATTTTGGTTTCAATAAGATTTTAGAACTTATTTTCCGAGGTTTTTGGTGGCTCCCAATATGGAAGGATGTGAAAGACTTTTTCTTCTCTTGAGACATTTGGTCAAGATCCAAGAATCCTTCGCATGGCCCCTATGGGCTTCTGCAGCCACTGCCTATTCCACACGGACCATTGTCTTCCGTTTCCATGGACTTCATTACGGACCTGCCACCATCGAATTCATTTGACAACATCTTTGTTGTAGTAGATCGGCTTACAAAGATGGCGCATTTTGTCCCTTGCAAGAAGACATCGTCAAGCAAAGACACAAGAAGGCTCTTTCTTAACTATATATATATATATATATATCATGGTCTACTATATGATATCGTATCGGATCGTTGAACCCAATTTGTATCAAAGTTCTGGAGATCTGTCTTTGAGATATTGAAGGTGGATATCAAGCTCTCTTTGACTTTTCATCTTCAAAATGATGATGAAATGGAACAGGTGAATCAAGTTTTGGAACAGTAATTATGATGCAACATCAGCTATTAGCAAGATGATTGGATTGCATATCTACCTGTATACCGTAAAATCCACACTCGCAAAACACCCAAGCTTCACTCTTAATTCTAAATACGCTCCCGAGATGGTCTAACGTCTAGTTTTAAGTAGTTGTTATCTAATTATGTCATAAAAGGTGTCTTCTATTGTAAAACTTAAGTTGTATGCATGTGTTTTAGAGGTTTTCAAGGTAAACAACCTACATTCTTAAGGTATTTGGAGCACTCGGCATTAATCCAAATATAAAAGTGATTTTGGCATGAGCCTTGCTCTTTGTTATAGTTGTGTGTGTGCCCAAGCCTCTATCTATGCCAAGCTAGAGAAATGGATACTTGACCATTTTCTTAACTCATTGCTTCGTTCATTAATTAGTTGTTCATTTTATAACACACCAATTTACCTCAAGCAATATACAATCTGTCTTAATCATGTCCGTCCACTAATACTCCAAGCTCCACATAGACTTACAATCACACAAATTAACTTAAACAATTCCACAAGTTAGAATTGAATTTAAAGTTTCCTACTTTGAATATTGCTTTCTAACAAATTCTCTTTTAACAAGCTAATTTCTTTTAATCAAATTTACTATTTGACAACATTAATCTTATCCCAAAATAATTGCAAATTCTTCTTATGATAACTCTATTCTCTTTAATGCAATCAATTCTTAAAGTTTAATCATTTCACTTCCACTAATTGAATTCTTGAATTATGATTCAGTTGTTGTTATAAGAATTCTTACTCACAAGTATATTTAATTTGTATATATATTTTTATTTCCTTTTAATGTCACTTATTCAATAAGTGCAACATTAACTTCTTAAATTGATTCACAATTTAAGAAATCATTTCTTATTAAATTTCCATTTTCTTTATTGTTAAGATTAACTTTACACAAATCAAATGCATGAAGTTTCTCAATCAATTGCACATAACACAATTTACACAATAAAATATATATTCACATAAATATTCTTACAACCATTGCAAGAATTTCATTACTAGCTCAAAGCTAGGACGCACATTCTGTCTTCAATGTGGTAAAAACAATTACAATAAAATGCAAGACAAATCTTCTAGAGGGAAGTCTAACTTTCCACTCAAGCATAGATTACTTAAAAGCATTTAATCTTACAAATACTTGCTTTCATCAAAGCTAGGACACGCATTCTATTACTCAAAGATGTGGTAAATTCTAATTGAATTTCTATTTTCTTATTCTAAAACTATGAAGAGCCACAACTCTTTAAAAGATTTTCCTATACCTCCTATCTTTTCATTTCATCTTAAAATTTGTTCATTTCATCTTAAAATCCTTTCATCTAATAAAAGGGTGTGACTATTTCACAGGTCCTCTCTAATATCCCTTTCATACTAGCCACTATTTCCTTTAAGATATTTTAATATTTTTAATTATTTTAAAGGTTTAACTTAATTTTTACTATCACTAACTACTTTTTAAGTATATTTTCAATCATTTAAATTATAGTTTTTGGAAAAAAGTTAATTTTGACATTTTGGCTCTACACTACCGCTAGCCGAGTTTGCATATAATAACACCCTTGATACATCGACTCAAAAAACACCATTTTTTCCAACTGTGGGTACCATTCAAAGCTTGATTTATTGAATTTGTTAATAAATAACAACCTGGCATCTAAAGGATTTGTGAAACAACTATTTGAGCTTCAAACCACGTTGAAGCTTCAACTGCAAACCGCCCAAGAGGCATACAAAGCATCCGCGAATAAATTTAAAAATCAAGCACCTGCTTTCAAAGTTGGAGAAAAAGTATGGCTGCTTCAACGGAATATCAAGACTAAGCGGCCATAAGATAAGTTGGATTACCGGAGATTGGGACCATTTGTCATCTAGAAGCAAATCAATCTAGAGGCATCCCGTCCAGAGTTACCGATTGCTATGATGGTACATCCAATCTTTCATGTCTCTTTGTTGGAGCGTTATCGTGAGCCGTCTTTTCCTAGAAGAGTGCAAAATCCACCACCTAGAATCAAAATTGATAACCACAAGGAATACGAGGTGGAAAAGATACAAGATTCAAAGCTTAAGGGGGGGAAATTGGACTATTTTGTGCATTTAAAGCTACCACATCAATGAACAAACGTCGGAACCAAGAGAAAATCAAACTAATGTGCCACAAATGGGACAAAAATTTCATTGCCATCATCCTCAGAAACCTAAGCCCTTTTAAGAGTAGCTTGTCAATAGAATTTCTTCTCCTTGAAGCCTTTTAATCCTTAGCTTGACAAAGAAGGAGAGGAAGGCTCCTCTAAAGAGGTGGTTAGCAAATATAAATCCGAAGCTTAAGCTCATTCTTCTATGTCTACAGCTTGCTCTGTTTTAGTTTCCACTTTATGGACAACCACACGATAGATATCGTACGAGTCATGTCATCCCAACCTAGTAACTTACGAAGGCGATCATGAGACGAAGAGCCGTCTGTACCACAAAGATGCCACAGGGTACCTAGTAACAAGTCGCTGGTGATTGTATTTGAGGTAGAGCTTGCTTCTGATGGCTTTTCTGAAGGAGTGTTTACAAAAAACTTTGACAATGAAGACACCAAGGTTTATGCATGGTAGGAAGTCAAAGGTGTAGGACACTACCGATGGCTACATGGGCTAATGAATCACTTGCCTCGTGAACGGCAGCTGTAGAATATAGCCGACACTATGCGACATATTCTCAACTTCTTGCGCTGGTATTGACTCGCAACAACTGGGCTTCTCGGAGACCTCAAAGCTAAAGGAGGAGGCAAAGTTAGAGACATAGCCTCTAGAACCCTCAAGCAAGTTTGCAGAACCTTCTCGTAATAAGTCTTAGAACCTTTTGGAAATTTTTGCTGGAAGCTTCTCTAAAAGTTTCCGCCGGCAACCCTCCGGAAGCTTCTCTAAAAGTTTCTATAGGCAACCGCCAAAAGCTTTTGTGGAAGTTTCTGTTGGTAGTAGTTCTAGGAGTATATATGGGAGTCGAGGCTGAAGAGTTCTTCAGCCTCAACAACGCACTTCTTGGAGTTCTAGCTCACCTTTCTTGGTGTTGTTCATGTACTCATCTTGTTAATCCAAGTTCTTATTAGTTCTTGTCTTGAACTCTCTTCTAGCCTCAAATCGCTTATTGGTTATTTCCATGTCCCTGACAGGTTCAGGGATGTAGATTTTTTTGTCCTTTCTTGAGGTAAAGAGCTTCTCCCGCTAAATCCTCTTTAGAATCCATCTTGATATGCATTTCATCATCCAAAAACTTACTTTCAAGTAATCAATAGAAGGTAAATAGTCCTTACAATTTTGTGTATGAGTAAAGTTTTGATATCCATTGATAAGGAATGTTATATTAGGACTAACAAAAGATCTTCTAGAATGCTAATTTGCATGGAGTCTGGATGTTCAATTGTCTCCTTCATCCCTTCAAGATACATCTCTATTGTTGATGTTTCCTCTTTTTGGGACAATACTAGTTTTTGCAGAAGCA
Source organism: Bryoerythrophyllum caledonicum (assembly GCA_963971425.1). Classification (NCBI taxonomy): domain Eukaryota; kingdom Viridiplantae; phylum Streptophyta; class Bryopsida; order Pottiales; family Pottiaceae; genus Bryoerythrophyllum; species Bryoerythrophyllum caledonicum. The sequence goes on along the minus strand of CAXARX010000442.1, from coordinate 1,521 downwards.
TGAGCCTCTTCAATCCTAACCGTGGATTGTACTTATTTGTGAGATGTCTTCCAAAAAATATATGGGTTGTGTGATATCTACATATGATAAGCAATAAGAGAATCTGCAAGGAAATATTATATACACAAGTATAAAGATACGAGTGGTGCTAAGATGATAAAAAATAATTAACTAGTATTGAGTCTTAATTGGACCACATGTAGCACTTCTATCCTATGGATGAACAGATTAACAATATGGTAACTTCTACATTCTGACAGTTTAAAGTGGAGGTTTGGAACGTGAAATTGTCCTATATCCCTCGTTGGATCACCTACATTTTTTTCAAGGGTAAGTTATGACTACATTATCCTTTGGGTGCCATGTTGCTTTTCTAGACAATGTCATTTTTTTAATCAGATGTTGAAAACGAGATTCTACCTCCAACTTGCTAAGCTAGCATACTATTGCATTAGTAGCATTGTCAGTTGAAACTACTTGCTTCCTCATAGGTCTGTTTGCCGCTCAATTGCTCTTTAGACAAGCCTTCAAACTAAGGCAAGTAGGGCATTTTGTCTTGGATCCCATATAGACTTGCTAAAATGACATCAAGTGTAGGCCTCTTTGAAGGCTCTTTATGCCAACACCTCTCCTCTAGTTTTCCTGGTTTGGATTTGCATCATCAGACAAGTGAAATTCTCACCGTCTATGACCTTCCAATCACTCTTCTTATATCCATGAAAAGGTATTTGACCTACCATGACCTCATAACAAGTCATTGTAAAGTTAAGGTAGAGCAACCCAATTCCAATCACTAGAGTATGCATGGCATGGTGCATGAAAGTGGTAAATGCATGAAATGGTGCATGAAGCGACGCAAAACCGATAACTCAAAAATCTAAAAACACGAATCATTATTGGCATTGGATCATGAAGTGTGCAATTTTGGGTTGCTCCACCCGAATTGAGATCTCATTGGTGACCTTGCCTCGAAAGTCGAACAACGCCGGTCGGCATTGGATACCCTCCATGAGTTGGTTATCCATGGCATGTCTTCTTTCTTTTTACTCACTCTCACTTGTTGGCATTGGGCAAAGGAGGGCACCAAATCTCACCTACTTTACAGTTTGATTATGGGCTCCGGTGGTTTTTGGGCTTTTAAATTCTTTAACAATTTCAAATCTTTGTGATTAAATTTGAAAAAATATTTGTTGAGTTTCATTCCTGATTCCGCATCTTTCTACATAAATGTTTTTGACATACAATGTCATTTGAGTCCCAAACTAGCTTTAGTGATTAGAATTTGGTGCCTCTACTTTATTCAGGTCCACTATCTCTGTCCAAATCTCTTTGTTTCTCATTTAGATTCTTAAAAAGATTCTCCAACACCTCATGAGCTCTCCAAATTCAAGTTCTTTGTAGCAACAAGGAACTCTTCAAATCAACCACTACATAACCCGCCACATTTGTATACAATGTTCCTTTCCATGGGACAACTATAGCCTTTAGATCTCTATACAAAACCCCTCTCTTATGCAGGCA
>CAXARX010000441.1:0-25273 GCA_963971425.1 Bryoerythrophyllum caledonicum | reverse complement strand
AGAATTTCCACGTTAAAGTGATAATGATAGAATTTTCGAGTGTGGTTTGAGTACTAATATTGATCTCATAATCTATAATGCTTCATGACTCAAATTTTTATTCACATGACCTACAAAAAGTCTACCACAAGATTGTATGGTTGACATCTAAATAACTTATCTTCATTTTTATTTATGACACTTCAAAAAAAGAAATTGTAATTTTGCTATATATAGGCAGGGACATCTAGGGGCTAAGCATAAACGGCGCAAGATTTGCTTGGAGTTAGATAGAATACTTGGTGTTGAAAATGAATGGTATTCTTTATTGTAGTGTTTTTTTTTCCATTTTGTCATATATTTTGTAATTAAAGCCCATCATTACCAATTTTCAACTTCTTAAGATGAGAACTAGAATATCAAAGTTTTACTCTTTTGAAAAGCCAGAGAAAACAAATTTTCATGATTTGAAAAAATGTAATAGTATTTATAATTTTCTAAGTATGAAATCTTGATTTGATTTTTGAAAAAACAAATTGTGAGAGTTACCAAATACATATTTTATATCATATCTAAGCTATTTTCCAAATCTTTTGGGCTTTGAGAATCGAGTCAAGGTTATAAGTGGTCACAAGCCGTGACTTACCACCTTCCTCTTCAGCTTTGGCTTCCAATATCCTCTATTCGCACTATGATGCGTTGCCTCCAATTTTTGGAATATAAATGCCATTTTGGAGATGAAAACCTATGGATGCTATAAGCCTATAATCAACTTGAAAAACCCATTACATTCATATAAACTCATGCTCTTTACTATTGCGCTCTCGACACAATGTTGCCTTGAGCTCAATTTATAAAAAATGAGTATAACATTACATGAGTGTGCGCTATAAGTGTTCAGAGCAAATTCTTTAAGGGCGGTTTTTTGGTGTGGTTTGTCTTTTAAGGGATTTTTTTTTCTTGCAAAAAACTCGTTTTTCTTATATATTTGTAGGAATCTTAGAGCACACATATTGGAGTATTCACAATAAATTCAATCTTCAATTCTATTACAATACAAAGGTTGTAATTATTCTCTTTACCAAGAAAATGAAATCTTGTACGTATTCTTTAAACATTCACTCCAACAAACAACAAAATGTAAACTCCTCTAGTATTATATTTTTGTGGAGGTGTGCAGAAGGTAGCATATTATGATTTTAGTGCTAGCAATTCGATGGATTCTCCCTCCAAATATTTAGAGTTTCAGAAACAAGGTGTGTTTTTTATTTACATTTTGTAACACACACGGACTCAATTTGTAAAATTTTGCAAGTAACACAAAGTGATTGTTAGAAACATCCCATGTAGAATCTACTCAATTTAAGTACTAAATTTTAGTGGAAAAGAAGTGCTTGGGCAAACAACTCATTTCAACAATACGCGAAAGGAACCAAAGAATATATTAAAGTAATATGTGATTGATTATTATACGCCAACTTCCATACAAAAGACATTCGTAAGAATTGAAACACCATTGTAAGAAATACGCTCCTATGTGACTCAAAGAACAAGTCCATTTTGAGTAATTTAGAACATTTACAACTAAAATGCAAAGGTTGTCATTTAGCTTTTAACCTCAATTCCGTTAAAATGGCGTTATTCCACCAGAATGGCACGTTTTTGAGTGTTCAAAGTCGCAAATAACATAGGTTTTTGTCGGTTTTTGACCTTTGAAAAGCCGTTAAAGGCAAATATTTATGAACGGCCGTTCAAAACATTGGTGTTTTGGAACGGCCGTTCATAAGTATTCGCCCTTAACAAGTTTTCAAAGGTCAATAATCGATACAAATGTGTGATATTAGAGAAATTTTGGTGACATTTAAGAAATTAGTTGATCTCTGTAGTGCATGGCAGAAGATGACTGTGACTGAGCGTAGGTGCTGCATTTTAATGGAGCCCATGATCATTTTTTAACACCAGTAGTTGCACCACTTCCATGTTTGTCAGTTCATGGATCCAAGTTTGGTGCACTAGCAGCCAAACTGAGAGCACAGCCATTTTGCAATTTAGACAGTTAACTTCATTATTTTTAGCATGTCCAGACTATGAAGCAGCCCAGATGCAGATCTGAAATGTGTGGGCACCAAAACTTAGCAACCTCTAGTGCAGGGCGGCGTTCACAGGGTCTCACGTCCAAACACGTTGCCTGCAACTCCTAAAACAGACAGGGAATGCTACTACGTGCCCCATGCTCTCAACCCTTTGTAAACAGCGTTCCCAGCAGTTGGTGAACAGTACAATCACTGTCAACATTGAGTCAAACACACGCCCCTTCACACGGCTTTTCTAGCTGTCAGTAAACGCTCTCTGTTACTTTTCGGTGAGGTTACCTTACTTGTAGAATTCTGGTTTGAACTACTTTTGTTATAACTAGTCATGCAAGTTAGCTATGATTGAACAAATGAGCCCAACATGTGCAAGTTTGTTCTAAGTTAACAAATTAGCTCTGTTTGAACAAATGAGCACAACCTGTGCAAGTTTATTCTAAGTTAACAAGTCAACTGAAATCCATGATTGAACTCACTGATCACTGTATTCTCATGGAAATCTCTGCTGAATCTTTATGATGGTAATTTCTGATAGTAATTTTATGATTTTTTAGAAACATTAGAGAACTCACTATTACACTAATGAGGTGTTACAAAAGTGATTAAGATTGTTGTGTCACTGCTGTGTCAACTTTGCATCACAAAATCTTTAGACTTGCTGTGTCAAATTTGCATAGTAAAAGTACTTAGATTTGCTAAGTCATTACTGTGTCATTCTTGCATGGCCACCAAGACATGAATTGGTCAAGTAAAAATCAAACTAACTAATGTAGGGAGTAGACAATCAATCAAATACACTGATTGCAGTCAAAAACAATAAAAGTGATATATATATTTTTTCATGAAGCTCTTACTTTTAGATTTTTCATGAACTTCAGAACATGTGGATACATGTGTTTTCAGGAGCTTTCTAAAATAGACTACATCAAAATCTATGTGATTGCAAGCTGAGTGACCAAATAGTACATCAAGTTAAGCATAACTAAAGGCTGCAATCCTGTCCAGCCTAATATTTCATTTTAGTTGTTGCAGTAAGGAAAGTAAAGTCATGCCTGATTTCAGGGAGTCCCACCCGCCCACCCATCCTAAACCCTAAACCCTAAACCCTTCATCCGCATCATCTAATGAATGCCCCGACCCGAAGAATCGCACGCAGCCGAACGTTCTCGAGATCCCTGAATTCCACCTAAAACCTCCTCACCTGTCTCCCGACTCACACACCAAACAGGGTGCTGCATCACCAACATTCTCCATCCTCCTGGCACCCATCCTCGAGCATGTAAGCTGCTCATGGACACTTATCCCAATGGGCACTAGTCCGCACTCCACCACTCCACATCCACGCGCATCATCCACGGAGCCAACCACCCACTCACCCTAACCCACTTCCTCCAAAGCCGTTAGTTCTCTACAGCTCTAACCTTTCACTTCCGTAAACCTCTCGTGGTGACGGTATCGCCGTCCAAGCGCAAGCAATCTGAAGGGGCTGCTCAGTGAAGTTGTGAGACTGTTTGAAACTCCCACCAATCACAGATACTGACACTACACTTCTATAACGTGGAAAGGTGTGACAGCAAATCACGAACTTTGTTTCATTCATTTCACGCTACTTAAGAAATTACACACCTTGTGGCCAAACAAAACCTCCGCTTCCGTCTGTCCTACATAGCCAAGTAAACGATTATTCTGCGTTTCAGACTCGCGTTTAGCTGGCTTCTTTGCAGGATAGCATACTACCAAGCTGACGTAACCATCTTTGCATGCTTCAACCACCCTGTTTCTGAACTTGTAACCATCTTTGTATACGTCAACCACCCTGGTTCCGGACTTGTCATATTTCGAGTACATGCTTGGCGGATTCGTAGTTGCCTCTGCACTACCCCAGTCCACCTTACGTCGCAGCTTCAGTTGACAGAAGACAGGAATCTTCAAATCCCCAAGTCTCACAACAAATAAAACATCAGGTCCGGATCTGTCGTCAAAAATGAGACATCGCTGACGATCTTTCTCTTCGGCATCAAGAAATGCACTTACAGTGTGGTTGTCGTTATCGTATTTCTCCCTCCACGCTCCGTCTTTTGCACCGGTAATCACTGGCTTGTTAATTGCGAAATTCTGAGGCAGGGTTGTGAGGTCTGCACCCTTGAAACAGCACATATCGGCCAAGAGTTTTTTGCCGTCAAACAGCTGGGCCACATGAATCGTGAAAAGCTTCTCCCATAGCCTACCCACTGCACTAGTATCATTCATGAAACTAATCATTTGCTCTTTTAATAAAGTCTCTAGTGAAATAGTGCTCTTCAAATAGTTCAAGATGCTCCAATGGACTGTCGGTTCACATATAGAAAAAGTATATTGGTTGTGTGATGCATGTACTAGCTGTCCAAGGCCAGCCTCGAGCAATGTCGCATCTTCCTGCGTTATAACGCTAAAATCTGCCTCCGCCTCAAAGGCCAATTTGATTCCTAGTCTTCGCACCAAGGCATCAGCATTATACGTTTGTTCATTCAGGACAAAATAACCTTTTGATTTACACAGTCTTTCCACAGCATAAAAAATTGAAGTCGCGTCCTTGCTGTTGCTGCTGCTGCTTCCTGTGATCTCCTCGAAATAACCGTCTACTAGCTCTTTTGACCATACTCCTTTATTCTCCTGAAGAAGCCGCTCGACACAACTTACCAAACACCTTCGACGGCCTCTGAACTTTCTCAGCAGATAATAGGCATTGTCCTCCTGCGCATCCTCTAGCGAAAGGTAGGTACTGCAGAATTCCAGAACCTGATCCACATCTCTCCATGAAGAAAATGGAGCAGAAGCAAATTTAACCGACTCTCCGACGGATTCTTTTGCAAGCGCCGAATCAATTTCCGATTCCAGCTTCAAAATACCTGTACCAGCAACAAATACTCGCACAGCTCGCATAGACGTACATGGCGACTTTAGGGCTTTCACCAACGGCGAAAAAATGGACCTTAGCTCTCTCGTTTCGGGGGATTCATAACAATTTTCACCTATAGAACCCAATCCCTGCGCTTCATCCAGAACTAGAATGAAACCGCACTTAAGCTTACTCTTTAATGCCCTCCACACGTCATAAATCATATTGTTTACCCCATCTGAATCTTCCAGGACTGCACGCCCAAGTTCAGCAGCAAACGCCTGATATACATCATAGTCTGTACCAGAGAAAACACGGAATTGCACCTGGAGCATGAGCCATTGCAGAGGCTTCAAATCAGGGATTTCCTCGAGAAAAATTTCCAAGATTAACAACCTTGCAAGAATGGCACACCTCATCATGCCCATCACTTTGCTATGATTCGCTGCCTTATCGTCAACTTTCGTGTGTCCAGTGATCATGTCGACATCCACTGACCCACCGTTTCCTTTGGTTCTAGCTGTCCAAAAAAAACCCCACTTCTCTGCAAGCAGCTCGTAAAGAAAGCGAGTTTTCCCACTCCCACTCACTCCGATAACTGGCACAACATCACCTTCCACACCATTCGCTCGATCCCACAAACCACGAACGTCTTTTTTAGTCCAACCAGCAGTTAATTGATCCAGTAAAATGCTTGGACGACCACGGTGGTCCAGTGGCACACCGTTCTTTCTGGACAATTCGCACCTCCTCTCTTTGGAATTCTCCAAAAACTTAGAATATTTCGATTTCCATTCTTCCTTAACCTTATCCACCGATTCTGTAAGCAAAACCCACACACTCTCAGTATCTGAAGAAAAATAAGAGCATCCTATCTTGCAAATGACTGAACAATACAAAAGATAAACCAACAAAGCCAATGACAAAAGAAAATGCCAAGAAAAGGGGAACATGGAAGGGAAGGCTAAGTAACAGAGAAGCTCTACCTGAAACTGAGAGTTTCGATCTCTTGGGTGGTGGTCTCTCTCCCCCTGCAAATATGTCAGATTTCAGACTACAAACATAACTCTCACTTTCTCACAAACCGAAAACAACCAATTCTCAAGACAAAGTGACAACGATTTGCAGCAAAGATGACACTTTACTGCAAGACCATCAGGAACCAACTCAACAAATGAATAGGGAGATCACACAGATCACACAGGACACCTGTAACTGCAAAAGCGACTTCCAAACAAAGGCCAGAGCAAGGCAGATGTATTGTCCATGGTTCCAAATTTCAAGTTTCTTGACAGTGTAAAATCTTCAAATGAAGTCTATTCTCCAATCCAAACGGTCAAAAGATATATATAAACTCAAATTAAACATCTAATTGGATAGAAATACAAAAACAAAATGCAAAGAATAGGGGAACACACGAGTGTAGTAACCAATTGCAAAAACAGCTAGATAGCCTTTCGAGCTGTTTCAGGCCTTAAAACCCTCAGTATCACTATATCACTACCACTTGGTATCTGTAATTTGATCTCGTCAGAGAGCATAGCATGACCAGAGCAGAAAGCAGGCTAAGAAGATAGACACAACGCTGTTCGAGCAAGAAGCAAGAAAGAGGAAATCCTAGTTTGCCCTTAATTGGAAAATATACCACCAGCAGCGGGTTCGATGAGGACCACCACTAAACCAGAAGAGACTGAGACCAAGTGCGCGCGGGAAACATACCTGCAGACACTTCGAGAACTGCAGCCGCACCAAAACAACAAAGAAAACAGGAAGCTAACACCTGCTAACACTTTGCTGCAAACCAGACAAACCCTAAACCTGGACACTGCTCTCAGCCCAAAAATGGCTCTAGAAGAGTATGCAAGGATAGCATATATACGTCCCAAACAAAGTGGATCGACCGAGTGGATACACCACAAGTACGTCAAATCAGCAGGTCGCGTCAAACGCAAACGATAGGAAACACTTCACTCAGAAAAGATCCCAAAACAGGAAGCTAACACCTGGTAACACTTTGCTGCAAACCAGAAACACCAGAATCCAAGAACAGAAACCCTAAACCAGAAACCAGAAAACTCTAAAGTAGACAAAATTCGACCGTGACAAAACGAAAGAATCACGCTAAATACCTTCTGGTAGGCAAAACAAAGCAAAAGAAAATTACAGACAAACTCACTCGTACCCCCAAACCCTACGACCCCAAGCATCAAGTCATCACACGCACTGTTGCTTCTTAATCTGCGTCCACGTAGCATCGGACACTTTTAGGAAACCGAGCTTGTAAGAACACAGCAAGATATCAACATAGTGCTTCATGCAATATGGCTCTAGAAGAGTATGCAAGGATAGCATATATACGTCCCAAACAAAGTGGATCGACCGAGTGGATACACCATAGGTTTGCAATAGAGATCTACAGGGGAGGATTACACAGAAGAGACAAATGCGCGCGGGAAACATACCTGTAGACACTGCAGGAACTGCAGGAATTGCAGCCTCACCAGTGACGATAACAGGATCACCTCTCCCTCCAACAGCCATTCCGTTCGTTTTAAAGAAGTTTTTGATACTATCCCACGTTTCTTCTGACAGCGGTTCTACTAAAGGAAGAAAAATTCCATTCAATTCGATCGTCGATGGATCCAACTCGAATCGTCGACAAAGTATAGAAAAGTTGATCCTTCCACATCCATCACGTAACAAGAGTCCAACAGGTTCAGATGCACCCATCTTGAAGTAGACAAGTTGCATTGTGAAACCTGCATCCACGTCGAAGATAGCACCGAATCGAAGACGTCCACGTAGCATCGGACACTTTCAAGAAACCGAGCTTGTAAGAACACAGCAAGATATCAACATAGTGCTTCATGCAATATGGCTCTAGAAGAGTATGCAGGGATAGCATATATACGTCCCAAACAAAGTGGATCGACCGAGTGGATACACCATAGGTTTGCAATAGAGATCTACAGGGGAGGATTACACAGAAGAGACAAATGCGCGCGGGAAACATACCTGTAGACACTGCAGGAACTGCAGGAATTGCAGCCTCACCAGTGACGATAACAGGATCACCTCTCCCTCCAACAGCCATTCCGTTCGTTTTGAAGAAGTTTCTGATACTATCCCACGTTTCTTCTGACAGCGGTTCTACTAAAGGAAGAAAAATTCCATTCAATTCGATCGTCGATGGATCCAACTCGAATCGTCGACAAAGTATAGAGAAGTTGATCCTTCCACATCCATCACGTAACAAGAGTCCAACAGGTTCAGATGCACCCATCTTGAAGTAGACAAGTTGCAATGTGAAACCTGCATCCACGTCGAAGATAGCACCCAATCAAAGACGTCCACGTAGCATCGGACACTTTCAGGAAACCGAGCTTGTAAGAACACAGCAAGATATCAACATAGTGCTTCATGCAATATGGCTCTAGAAGAGTATGCAGGGATAGCATATATACGTCCCAAACAAAGTGGATCGACCGAGTGGATACACCATAGGTTTGCAATAGAGATCTACAGGGGAGGATTACACAGAAGAGACAAATGCGCGCGGGAAACATACCTGTAGACACTGCAGGAACTGCAGGAATTGCAGCCTCACCAGTGACGATAACAGGATCACCTCTCCCTCCAACAGCCATTCCGTTCGTTTTGAAGAAGTTTTTGATACTATCCCACGTTTCTTCTGACAGCGGTTCTACTAAAGGAAGAAAAATTCCATTCAATTCGATCGTCGATGGATCCAACTCGAATCGTCGACAAAGTATAGAGAAGTTGATCCTTCCACATCCATCACGTAACAAGAGTCCAACAGGTTCAGATGCACCCATCTTGAAGTAGACAAGTTGCATTGTGAAACCTGCATCCACGTCGAAGATAGCACCCAATCAAAGACAAGATCGCAAGCGTAATCCAAACCCTAAACAACCACCTAAACCAAATCATTCTCCTGAAGCGAAGCTCACCTCCACGCGCAAAAGCTCGGCGCCACTGTTGCACGGCACCCCACACACACACAGTTTCCGCCTCCACGCGCAAAAGCTGGGCGCCACTGTTGCACAGCACCCCCCACACACACAGCTCTTGAGATGAGGCGAATAAGAGATCAAAAGGGAAGAGAGGAGGGAAACCCTAAACCCCTGAGGGTTCAAATGCTCCTAAATGGGTCTCTGAATTGGTTGTGTTGAGATAACGATCCCAGTTAAACTAAAGCAAGTAATACTTCTATTTAGGAAGTAGTAGTTATGTTAAAGTAAAAGCAAGTAAATACTTCTATTTAGGAAATAGTATTAAAGCTAAAGTAAAAGCAAGTAATATTTCTATTTAGGAAGTAGTACTTCTATTTAGAAAGTACTATTAGTACCGAGGCTATGATCCTCCTATATATATGTGTTTATAACCCTGATTATATACTTAATTCATTATTACATTTCATATTGTTCTTACTCTATCTCTCTTCATCACAACACGTTATCAGCACGATTAGCTCTCTAAGCATAGTTTCTTTCTCCTGAAGCATTTCTTCTTGTTTTCTCTTTATTACTTTGCGTCGTAAGCTTCTGCAAGTGTTTCTGTTTCTCGTCGTAGCCTTCTGCAAGTGTTTCTGTTTCTCGTCGTAGCCTTCTGCAACTGTTTCTGTTTCTCGTTGTAGCCTTCTGCAACTCGTTTTTTCTCGATCGATGGTGATGCCTGTAGCAAAACGACCCAGAGAAGAAAAAGCACGTGTTCAACCACTGTTTTTTGAGGCGTTGGAAGGTGACGGGAGTAATTACCTTGAGTGGAGCATCGACGCCAGAACTTACTTATGTGCGGAGGGGCTGGATGGTACGTTGCAGACAGCTACAGGCGATCATCTCAACTTGGAACCATCCTCTTTCAAGTGGAAAGCGATTCTCCTTCTAAGGCGACATCTAGACTTCTCCCTTCGACAACAATACATTCAAGTCGAGCATCCTGCCGAATTGTGGAAGCAGCTCGAGGACAGGTTTCATCATGAGAAAACCATTTTTCTCCCTCAAGCCCGCAACGACTGGATCCATTTGCGTGTCCTCGACTTCTCCGACCTTTTGGCATTCAACGCAGAACTGCATCGAATTACCGCCCAGCTGCGCTTATGTGGAGAGAAAATTTCCGATGCGGAATTAATTGATAAGACTCTCTCCACCTTCCCTCCTGCTTCTGCTCTTTTAGCACAACAATATCGCAATATGAGATTTAAGACTCACTCTAAATTGATGTCTTATCTCTTGCTTGCCGAAAAACAACAACAACTGCTGTTGAAAAATGCTAAATCCAAACCTGCTAAGGAAACACATACGGTGGAAATACCAACACGGAGGCCACGAAACATGAAGACGCAGCAGCGGTGGAAGCCACATCAGAAGCAACCCACTTCCTCAAGATCTACAGATAAGTCGCACATCTCTAATAGACAGTACTCAAGCAATTCAAAGTCCGACGTTAGGTCTTATAATACTCGTACATGTCATAAGTGCGGTAGGATTGGGCATATATCTAAGGACTGTAGAGCTTCTGAATATCTCACTAAGATTTATAAAGAGCTGCAACAGTTCAAGGCTGGGCATAGAGAAACCCATACCCTTGATGCCCCCTCGTTAGATGAGACAGACGTAGAAAATTATATGGTGAGTACGATACAATCTGTAGATGATCATGATATAGCTCTATTAGATAGTGCCACCACGCATACGATCTTGCGAGATCAAAAGTACTTTGCAAAACACGGCCTAGCCGATTCTTGGCAAGTGTGTGGTATTACCACCGTTGCGGGAAAACGAGACATGATGTTTCGTGAGGGCCAGGCAACTCTGATTTTGCCTGGGGGGACCCCCCTCAAAATTGCGAAAGCAATGTATGCTCCATCTGCCCCCCGGAGTCTGATCAGCTACCGGGACATACGGGCAAACGGAATCCACGTTCTCACCGCGGTGAGAAATGGTGAAGAGGTTCTGGAGCTCAGGCAAGGGCAGAGATTCCTTGCCACTGCACGTGCAGGAGCCAACGGCCTATATGCAATTAACATCAGCGGTACTATCGGACCGTCTCTGATGAATCCAGCTACTGGACTTAAGCACCCCGCGGGCTCTGCTTTCTCTGTCATGTTTCCAGCTAAAACTGGATTATGGCACAACAGGGTTGGGGCACCCTGGAACTACAATGTTCAGGCGTATGTTGCCGCTATTGGCAGGGCATAACATATGCCCTAGCGATGCTGACAAGGTGGGGGACTGCGCTGCTTGTTCCCAAGGAAAGCTAATCAAGCGCCCCTCACGGTGGACGTTACCAACGGAGCTTCCACCAAAGCTACAGCGTTTGCAAGGTGATGTTTGCGGACCTATTACTCCTATTTCAGGACCTTTTAGATATTTTCTAGTCCTTGTGGATGCGTCCGGGACTCATTCTGAGGTATCCTTGCTTAGCACCAGAAATATGGTTTTTTCCAAGCTGTTAGCTATGTTAATCAAGTACCGGGCTCATTACCCGGACTACCCCATACAAACTCTTAGGATGGACAATGCCCAAGAGTTTCGCTCACGGCATTTTGAGGATTATTGTGTAGCATGTGGGATTACCTTGACCTATTCGGTTCCGTATGAACACTCCCAAAATGGCTTAGCTGAAGCATTCATTAAGAAAATTCAGCTAATCGCACGGCCGCTTTTGCTGCATGCAAAGCTACCCCCTACGTTCTGGGGCCATGCCGTTCTTCATGCCGCTAGTCTTCTTAGGTTCCGTCCTACTCTCCTTAATGATAATTCCCCTTTAGAATTGCTGTCGGGACAAGTCCCTAACATTTCTCATTTTAGAACTTTCGGGTGTAGAGTATGGGTTCCCGTAGCTGAACCTCAGAGGAAAACCATTGGTAGTCACCGGCAGGAAGGGATATACGTAGGTTTTGATTCCCCTAGTATCATCCGCTATATCTCTCCCTCCACTGGAACTCTGCAAAGAGCTCGATTTCAAAATTGTCATTTTGAAGAATCCAATTTTCCTTTGACCTCTAACCCCAAATCCGATTTAGCTTTAGACTTCAAGTCACCCGAAACGTTCACCCTTAATCCAGACCCTAGAACTGCCCTATCAGACTCTGAAGTTCAGAAACTTCTTAATCTAAAATCCCTAGCTGAAACGCTCCCGGATGGTTTCACTAATACTCCAAGGATTACTCGTAATCCACTTCCTGGAGCTGGCCAGCCATCAATTAGTGTTCTTCCCGAAAAGAGGAAACTTGCTCAGCTAGCATCTTCCTCCAAAAAGTCAAAACCCACTCCCCTTAGCCTTCATAGTGATCTTTCTCCCGATTCTCAACCGGGTACGTCGTTTCCTTGTACCCCAAGTGAAACAACCTCTGTCATTACATTTATCACTCGGATTCTTACCTCAGATTCTGATCCGATCACGCTAGCTGAAGCCAAATCCAGTCCTGATTGGCCTCAATGGTCTGATGCCTTACAAGCCGAGTACTCATCACTTAAGAAACACAGAGTTTTTGGGCCCCTAGATACAAAACTTACTACTAAACCCGTAGGTTTTAAGCTAATCTTCACTAAGAAGAGGAATGCTCAAGGTCATGTTGTTAGATATAAAGTCCGATTAGTTGCCCAAGGTTTTACTCAACGCCCCGGCCTTGATTACGACTTTACGTATTCTCCTGTTATGGATTCCGCAACATTTAGATATTTGCTCGGGATGGCTGTTCAACTTGGATTAGAAACCCGTTTGCTAGATGTTGTTACAGCCTACCTTTATGGTCCGTTAGATACTACCATCTATATCAAACCACCACCTGATTTTCTTGATAGTACTCCACCCGATGAAAATCCGGGACGCTATTCCGGTCTACAAATTCAGAAAGCTCTTTATGGCCTTAAACAAGCAGGTAGAATGTGGTATCAGCACCTTCGGGATTTTCTACTACACCACAAATTCAAACACGATTCATCCCTGCCTTGCATCTTTACACTTAAGAATGACACAGGCTTTGTAGTGATTGCTGTCTATGTAGATGACCTCAATCTTGTAGGCACCCCAGCCACTTGTAGTCATGCTATAAGTCTCCTAACCACTTAGTTTGAAATGAAGTTGTTAGGCCAGACTTCTTTCTGCCTTGGCCTCGAGGTAGCTCACTTACCCAATGGAAATATCTTTCTCCATCAAACCGCTTACACCCAGAGACTTCTCACGAAGTTTCAAATGGACCAAGCTAGTCCTCTTTCTGCTCCCATGATGGGACGTAGTAGAACTCTAGATGACCCCTACCGTCCTTGCGAGGAGGAGGAGGAGGAGTTTCTAGACAAAACCCGGTACCTCGCAGCAGTAGGAGCTCTCCTTTACCTGTCCACATATACTAGGCCTGACATTTCTTTTGCTACAAGTGTGTTAGCTCGTCATAGCCAGAAACCGGCCGCTCGTCATTGGAACGGTGTCAAACACTTATTCCGATACCTCCGGGGGACAGAGGACTTGGGACTCTGTTATACCAAGGAAGGGACCTCTGATATCATAGGTTATGCTGATGCCGGATTCAAATCCGACGAGAGTACTGGAAAGTCACAAACTGGGTACATATTTTTGAAGAACAACTCTCCCATTTCGTGGAAATCAGTGAAGCAGACGGTTACTGCTACTTCATCAAATCACTCTGAACTTATTGCTTTCCATGAGGCAACCCGAGAAGCAGTATGGTTGAGAAATATGAACAAGACCATCATGGAGCCTAGCATGGAGCAGTGCGAAATTACTCAAGACTTCAAGTCGACTATCATCTTTGAGGACAACGCTGCATGTGTAGCTCAAGTGGCGTCTGGCTTCATCAAAACTGACCGCACCAAACACATTTGTCCACAGATATTTGGGTTCACCCAAGATCTCATTCAATTTGGGCAAATAGAAGTCAAGAAGATAGAATCAACACACAACATTGCAGACATGTTAACGAAAGCTCTTCCGGCCTATACTCATAGGAGATTGGTACAAGAGGCCGGCATGCGTTTGTTACATGAGATAGTTCCTCAGTAGAAGTTACACTCTTTTCTGTCTGTGGGATTTTTCCTAACTTAGGTTTTATCACAGATCAGTTTTTAATGAGGTAACTCAGGATCGAGGAGGAGTGTTGAGATAACGATCCCAGTTAAACTAAAGCAAGTAATACTTCTATTTAGGAAGTAGTAGCTATGTTAAAGTAAAAGCAAGTAAATACTTCTATTTAGGAAATAGTATTAAAGCTAAAGTAAAAGCAAGTAATACTTCTATTTAGGAAGTAGTACTTCTATTTAGAAAGTACTATTAGTACCGAGGCTATGATCCTCCTATATATATGTGTTTATAACCCTGATTATATACTTAAATCATTATTACATTTCATATTGTTCTTACTCTATCTCTTTTCATCACAACAGGTTGAATGGATATTGGAATTGAGAGGACTTCTGAATAAGCAATTGCCATATGAAGAAAAAACATCCGCCATGTGATTAGTCATTTTTACAAAAATATTGCCACGTCAGTTACATGATTATGTAACATCTGTGGGCGTCTAAAGTAGGGTATCTACGTATATCTACCATATTTCTGTGTGTGGATGTATGCGTATATGATACAGAGAAATTCCGTAGCAATTCATGGGCATTTTCTTGCAACAATTGATTGTTGCATAACATGCGTTTTGACCTCACCTTCTGAAAGATACCGGGCTCAAAATATCCTGCCCTAATCTCTACATTGTGTGCCCTGTACAATGCCTCAGTATACGCAAGAACTTGAGTTTTCTTCACCCCTTCATGTATTTTGAATTTCTAAATTGCCAAAATAATGTCGGAAAAATCCACCAAAAATCATACAACCTCTCATTGCCAAGATCCACCCTCCCAAAAATATTCAGAATAAGAAAGGCTTTGGAACTGTTGCTATTTGATGAGCAAAGCCACAATTTAACTCAGTATTCATAGCCTACATCAGATGCCAAGAACCTCGAGGGGTTAACCCTTAAACGCCCAAGAGAGCCCGAGGGGCTCTTTTCCAACAAAATCTTCTCTGTAGTTCTTACTGTACTCAACTTTTCACTTATATTTTGATATCAAACTGGTCACCTTCTTGTGATGTATTCAAAAAGTGAATTTTTTTGATTCAAATCACAATTTGTATGAGTGATTTTGTGCTTTGAAAGGATTGTGGTAGGTAGGTTGGGAGTGTACATAACCTTGTAGGAGGTTGCAAGCTCATCATTGATTGGTCCATTCATGATGCCCAAATTCAAAAAGTGCACTATTCATGATGCCCAAGTCCAAAAGATACTGTGATCCAATTTCGGGCTGCCCGTTTCAGACCCCATGGGCGTTTAAGGGTTAAACCCAAACCTTAAATCGGCCACAGCCGTATCCCCGACTCAATCCAAGCCATCCGTAATTATAACCATCATCAAGTGAAGAGATCTAGGCCGTCCATTGCTCTCACAATCTTGTCTTTTATCAATGAGTAAACCCTAATTGGTTTAAGCAGATGAAGTTCATCCATGGTCAATGGTATATATATATATATATAAAAGAACTCCAATCTTTAAAGCAAAGATTGGCGTGAATACAACGTCTGTTCGTAAGGTCTTTACCACAATGGCCACAGGACAAAGTGGTAAAAGAGCATAACTACTTACCCCTTTCGGGAATAGACACTATACTCTACATATAACTGTAATCTGACGAATCTAAAATAACCTATATATGACTTATTGCAGTGTGGGGTGGTACGTGGAGGTGATTTGATTTGTGATTTGTTTAAGGGGGTTCAAAATTAGTAGGGAGGGGTTGGTTATTTTCTAATTTGCGTTTGTGAAGAAGTATTAATGCAGCATGTTGTATGGCTATTGTATTAATTGCTTGGAAAGTATTTTGTATCTGGGTTTTGGTGAGTTTTAAAGTGGTTTCCAATGAAGCCATTGATGGTGTGTGAGTTGTTCCTCTGGCTCCTGCTGTGACGACTATGAGTGTGTTGACTTTCCATCCACGTGCAATTATAGAGTCTAATAAGGTTGGTATTTGTGAGTTTTATTTGTGATGGTGTCTTGTGGAAATCTGTCGTTACAAAATGTGAATTCCACATATTGAATGGTAAGTGTGTCGTAGGGTTGTTGTGGGGGTGGGCTTTGGTGTAGAAGACCGAGGACACATAGTAGGTCAGGGCGGAAACGTGCATTGCAATGACAGCGGCTTGTGGTACAAATACATGGGAGAAGCCAACTGGGTACTGTGTTGTCTGGCGGTATGTTGATGTGGGTACCGGCATTCATAAGAGTATAACATCTGGCTTTTGTATGTGCCAAGATGAGTTGTTTGATTGTTTTAACTGCTCTGTTGTGTCTAGTAATACGGAGTGCATGGATGTTAGGTTGTGGACATAGTAAGAGGACGTGTAGCCAGGTGTCTTTATCTGTAGAATTATAGATGGGACATGTTTTAGAGGGGAATCTAATGTGTCCAAAGAATAATTGTTTTGCGGGCGTGGCCCATGTATTGGCCAGTGCGGAATTTTAATATGCTGGTTATTTGTGAATCAGTGATTATGGAATTGTCCCAGAAGGCGTTTGAGGATTCTGCATGTATGTCCGGATTCAAGGTCCATTCATTTATGTTAGGGAAGTTTTGTGCTAGTATTGTAAGATTTGTGTCTCTGTCGTGTTTGGCAAGATATGAGTCAAGACATCTGACGGGGCCTTTATCAGGTCTGTGGTGGGGGCCTGGCCATATATCTTTTTGGTAGTAAAAAGGGGTAGTGTGTTCAAATTCATGTGGTTTACGGGCGAATTTGTAGTATTTGTTGTTACCTTCTTTGGCGAGTTTGTCTGCTTTTTCATTCCCAGAGATGTTGATATGTGCGCGTACTTTGTGGAATATGGTGGGTTGTGTGCGGATTTGTAGCATGTTTTTTATGTTGATGAAGATGGTTTGGTTTGGGTGGTTATTTTGCAGAGTAGGGTGGGTCAGGTGTGTTTGTAAATCGTATAGGTAGTTTATGCAATCTGTAAAAATATATGCGGGTTCGTCTATGTATTTTGTTGTAAGAATTTTTAAGAGTTTATGGATGGCCATAATTTCCGCTCTAAAAATGGTTTGGAGTCCCAGTAGTCCTTTTGGAGATTTGGACGTCTGGTTTGGTGGAGTTGTAGATACCATATCCAGTGGTTTATTCAGGGAGATAATGGCCAGCCGCAATTTCTTGAGGTGGTATGAAGGATCCGTCTGTGTAGTAGTTGTATTGGGGTGGGAATCTGATGGGGAAGTGTGTAGGATATTGTGGGAGTGGTGGAATGTTGAGAGAGTTGATTGTGTAGGGTGGGGGATAGAGTAATTTAGTCCAATTTTTGTTTTTGTTCACTATGGTGTTCGGGGGGGTTGGGGGAATTTCTTGAAGATGATATTGTGTGATGGATAGATTTCGAATTGTGGTTGTTAGGTTTTGGATGGCCGACGGGGTGGTGATGTTGGAGTTTTTATGATGGATGCAAAGTATTTGGAGTGTGTTTGGTTGTAGTTGGTGGGTATGGTGGGTTCTTCGTATTTTATTGTGTCAGCGACAAAATGTGCGAGGACATGAGTGTCTGCAAATTCGGTTGAGTAAGGTGTTGTGTTGTGGAACCATTATTGGTCCGGAATGACCAGAATGGTTGTGGCATTATGATTGTGTTGTGCGGCTAAGCGTGCCCAGTGTATGGCTTGGTGAGCGGCCTTGTCATTGTGGGGGCGAGCATAGCCATGACCTTGCCATTTGTATTGAAAGGCACAATGACTTGAGCCGAAAACTTTATCTTGGGGGTATGTGGAGGAATAGTTTGTGATTTGAAGAGGGCATGTTATGGGAGAAGAGAAGTAAGAGTGTGTAATATTAAAGGAATTGATAAGTGTGTCAATTATGGCATTTGGTAGCGTGTGATGGCTTGTTGTTTTTGGGTTACGTTTGGAGACGATGTGGTTGTATCTTTCATGTAGCCAAATGACTTCTGTTTCAAATGATTGAGTGAGTGGAGTTAAGCCGGTGTGAAGATTTAAGCATGAGTTATATTGTTTCCAGAGCCAAGTGAGTCTTGCGGTAGGGATGGCAAGGAGGAAGTGGCCGGTATTATTAAATAGGTGTGCGGTGTCATTCTCAATTTGGATAGTGGGGGAGTTTGTAAGGGATGTCCTTGTCAAGGTTGTAGTCTTGGAGGTGTAATTGCGTGAGGGGGAGATATGTTGGGGGTGGTATGTAACGAACGTCTCGTAGTTGGGGATTGGAGAAGCTGGTATTGATCATGTGTTTGTATAGTATGTGTTGTTGTTGTGTGTAATAGGCAGTTAGAAGCTGAAGGTTATGGGTGATAGCGGTCGGGAAGTTTAGGGGAAAGAGAGCTTCGGGGGATATCCAAGTGTGGTATGAGGGGTGTTGATCAATTTCCCAATGACAGAAATATATATTAGTAGAGTGAGCTATTTTATATTTGTTTATACTTGTTTTGTTTTTATGTGCAGATATGTGATGAATTGGGAAGTGATTGGGGTTTTTGATAATGTGAGTGGGGGGAGGTATTGAAGGAAATGTTTGTGGTGGAGCGTTGCTAGGGCATGAGCGTAGAGCGTAGAGCGGAGAAATTCTGAGATTTGAGCGGTGAGAAATTATTTTTAGTAAAAAAAATTTCTAAAAATAATAAATTTTTTTTATAAAAAAGCATATTCAGGAGAATATTCGAATATTCTGGACTTATGACCGTGGGAATTTAGTACCCATAACCGTGGAAAATGAGCCTGAGATTTTGAGTAAAGTGATCTGTGATTCAAATTCTACAGGGATTGAAGATACCATTGGTGGAAATTAAAAAGACATATTCTTACTGAAAGGCAGAAATGAAGGACTAGGACAAGTGATTCACAGATTTAACAAAGTGATAAGATAATATATATAAATATATATGTATTCACTAAATTGTGAAATTACATAGTTACATACGTCATACTCGAATATGTAGAAGAACCTATGTAGTTGAGAAGTAAGGATAGCTCATGAGTCTAAACTGAAGCATGGGCCAAGATCCCCCTCTCAAGAATGGTCTTCACCTCATTGAAATTGAGGGTAGGGGCATGCATGAAGAGGTCATGGTCAGCCTCTAGTTTGCACACCTATACGTACACATAGTAAAGATGCTTGCAGGGTCTGAATGGTTGTCCGCGTCTACCAAACTTAGCCATGGTCTCTTTGAACGCCGGGCAATTGCAGTCCGGGAAGGCACTAATAGTTAGATCATAAATTGATTCCGTTGGAGCTGGTTTGGACTGTAACGTAACGACGCATCCAAAACCGGGTTGAGGTATCATTGTAACCTTCAGAATAGTTGCCTTCATCGCCCTAGCTAAATCAATGTTCTGCAGGTGTTTGGAACTCGCAGAAGTGATGTTGCGGCGCACTGTCTTGGATTTCCTTGATTTTGGATGAGCGTCTGCATTATCCGGCACCGGAACCTGTGATAAATTCCCTGGGAGGGTTGAACTGTTGAACGTGCGGCTCACTGGAACGCTTTGCTTTTGGGGAAGTTGAAATCCCCGCATTCTCCAATGCCTCAATCTCAGAACGTGTGAGATTCGTACCTATCTTTACCGGCCAAACCGAGGGGATGGGAGGTCGGTCCTCGTAATCCGAGAATGGCTCTATCCATCGACGACGATGCCCCTTCACACACCTCTCGATATCGTCTGCACAGAAAAAGAATTGTTCCAACACCTTCTGGTTGCCTTTATTTGGGTGGGTCCAAAGTCCAGTGTATGAAGGAGCTGGGGTGCTCTTTCCATTCAGGACAATACGGGATGTGCACTTCTTTCGAGTGACAGCCATCTGCGCCCAACAAGACTTCGCAGAAACCTTATTAAGTCGAGCAATGTGCCACACCCTCTCGTTTACATGAGTCTCTTCCACGGCTGTCACGCGTTGCAAGTCTATGCTACTTGAGGCAGGGGGTGTGCTGGGAGTTCCTCCACCTCCACTTCCTCATGGATGGTACCCAGATTTTGAGCACGGGCCCGTGTCACCCTACGGCCCATACGAGGTCGTGAAAAATTCACCGTGTCTAGCCTATGTGTTTCTTCCTCTGCGCCAAGGGGGGACATCTGCCTTCCCCTCGACCCAAAGATCTCAGCTCCTTCGAAGTGTGCGTCACGTGTACAGAAATCTTGGGCTCCAGGCATATTCAAGATGACATCGTTCGGTGGCGTTGGATCCCCGGTTCGTTGAGCTCTACGTTGGACTGTCCGAAGTCGAAGTTCTTCTCTCGTGGATCTTGAGCCGCCCGCTCCACCTTTTAGGAATTGATAATACCCCACCACTTGAAGGAATGCTCGAACGTAGTCGTCAACGGCTGCAACGTAGAGATCGACACCCTTTTGCCAGAGGCTTGTTTCCATTTGTTGTGAACGGTCTCAGCAAGGTTGCAAGATGGCATTTCTGCCATTTCCTCCGAAGAATATTTCTTTTCCTGTAGAAAATCAGAACACTTAGTAACGTCCAAAAACAACTTTGGCCAAGAGGACCCATGGTGGGTTAGCCTATGCAAATTGCGAATATTTCAAAAATGAGATTTTGAGCTTACCAGTTCCATGAATCCACCCCATTGCCTGTATCGGAAATGCCAAAACGCCAGCCAGAGGTTCAAATGGTAGAGCTTGAGCGTTGTCCGCCATGAAACCTTTGAACTGCGGCTTGTGTATTCCATGTCTAGCCATGACGTGGTTGAGGTTCTTCCAGAATATAATTTGAGCATCTACGGCCTCTGACATGAAATCACAGCAAGCAATGGTGAGGACGCGTTGGTAATTAGGGTCGTACACGTGGCAAGCCATGGTGGTCCAGTTAGCCACTCTTTTGACGTGGTCAAACATCATCCACGCGTGCTCGAGGTCTCCACTAGGTTGCATTCGACGGACCAGGTCAACACCACTGCCTGGTCCAACCTCAGACATCTTGAAGATGAAGACCTTGTCCGCGTCGTCACCTTGGCCTGGAAACATGTTGCGTTGCACGTACGCCCAATTGCTAAGCCCCCTCAGCTTGGTGATGCCATCGAGAATGCCATAGCCGCAAAGTTCCTTGAAAGTGTTGACACGGTTTTTAAACTAGGCGAGTTGAGCTCCTTGCAGCATTCAAAGATAGGTTCTAGCTCTTATAGTGTAAGCAAGTTTGGAGGGTCGCCTTCTTTGCGGATCAAGATGTTACCTAAGACATCTTTGCTAGTTTCTAGGACTATTTTAGATAGGGTAGATTTTGGTAAGCGATCTACATGGTGAGCCAGCAAGTCATCTATCATCTTCCTCGTGCCCCTATGAACTCCTACTTTCACAGGATGTCTATGGTTGCCTACATGGACGCAAGCACGCTCTTGCGTATCGTCTCCAAAGACATAGAAGATTTTGGCATCACAGGAGGCCACACAGACAGGAGGTTCCTTGCAAATCTTATAGAGCATTGTTGAAGTCGAAGGTGGAGCATCTCCAACAGGAAAAACATCTTTGCAGGAACCTTCAAACTCGACCTCGTTCACTATTGCCACGCGTTCGGGCCTCTGAAGAAATCCACAGTTTGGATTGTGACATTGAAGATGACCTACACAGTACGACGCCCGGAATGATAGCCCCAACGTGTTACTGATGTTAGTAGTCACAGTCTTTGTCCACGTATGGCCATCGTAACGTTTGTCCATACCTTCCATAGATTTAGCGTTCTTTTGCAAGGCAGAGGGAGGAGTAGGAGGTAAAATGAAGACAACATCCCCATTGAACGTGGGGGGCAGATAATCAACGTTCTCCATACGGATTGAATCATAATTCAACTTTTTAAGAACAGACTTACTTCCAGGCATACTACCTAGTCGACGGAGGGAGGGGAATATTTGTTTTGCTTTTGTGGATTGTGAAGGTTGACTCAAAGGATTAGTCCTACGTGAATCTTGAGAAGAAGAGGGAGATGGACGATCAACTCTATGGCGAATTGGTGGAAGGGAAGGTCTCCCCTCATCATCTGAAGTCTCTGTCAAGTCGATGGTGACACGTTGACCCGGTTCGATCTTAACACGAGATAATAACGGGGGTTCAGTGCAGAGCGTGGAAGAACTACGAGGGGTGAGAAGCACTGTAGAAGCGTTCATGATGGACTCAGACAAGCCATAAACCCGATACCTTCCTGGCTTCAATTTCCAGACTCTAGCATTATTGTCTAACGTTTCAGGCTGGACGTAAATGGAGTAGAGGACATTTTGACTACCCGGATCAACAACATCTGTCTCTAACCACAAGCTATCAGCATCAAAACCATAACGAATGGATAGCCACTGGGGAGTGATATCAGCGGTTCCACTAGGGCCAGGAGGAATACAAGTAGGGATGAGAGATCCAGGAGACACAAATTCTATGACATCGACGCGGAAAGGTTGAGGAGGAGACGAGGCCATTGACACAAATATTGAGAATGAGACGTGAGAAGACTTTGCAAAAGAGATACGTTGTATAAGTTCTAGCATATATACTTGGAGGATGTTGAATAAGTCATAGGGTTAATGAGTGACATATACATGATGCTTAGTCAGAAATTGTTTAATTAATTATAGAAAATAGGGGGGATCTAATTGGATGATATTTATACAACTAGATCATGGAGTGGTTGTAGAGAAAAGCATCTAAATATACTATCTCGTATTAAATGAAATATGAATTGTAATGAAAAGGTTACGGCGGCCGTCATTGTCAGTGAGGATAACTAAATGTATCGAGTAGATCAAAATAGATTAGTAAAGTCTGTCAGGAACGCGATGCTCGTGTTCTATCAATTAGCTTAATCTCAAAATGCGCGTTATAGTAAACACGGGGAAAAATTGAGATATAAGGCATGGAAGGGGGAGGGTAGGTCTCTCATTCTCTAGCTGTGTCAACTTTCTTCAGGATATTGCGACTTTGTGACTAGAATTTGTAGGAGCTTGCTATGGAGGCTGCGAGTAGCCAAGCAGAGAGAGCAAAAGAGGGAGTGCGGGGGAAGAAGAAAAGGAGAGGGGGCATGAAATTCAGCGCTCCTAAGGCCATCCGACGAAGCGCGATGCGAAAGAGGGATGCGTCGGGTTCATGCGATGAGGATCGAATAGGAGATGACGTGGATACAAACATTGGAGAGTCTTTGCCAGAACGCTTTAGACGTGTGAAGATGCGACCGTTGAATCTGGACGCTGTTGTTGAGGGTGATGAGGGTGAAGAAGATGAAGACAGAAGTGGCCAGAATGATGTGAACGAAGATGGGGACCGTGTTAGGCATTCAATATCGAGGAGCGAGTCTTTAGGATCTGAGCAGGATAGTGAAGATGATGGTATAGAAGAAATTGGTAAGTTTCGACCCCTGAACTATTCTAATAGTAGTTATGACCTTAGGGATTTGTCTTACTTGTTTGGATGTGTTTGTACAGTTGGATAAAATTGAGACATTAGTTGGTGATATTTTTGGGCAGCATGAAACGCAAAAAGGAGCTGCAAGTGAGGACGCAAGCATAGACGAAGAGGTCAGGCAAGAAGAAGACGGTGGCGGAGTACATCTAGGGAGGCAAGAAAATTCAGGAGAGGTGGGTCTACCTGTTCTTATCCCAAATCATGTGGAAGAGATAGATTGGTGTGCTCGTCTCGAGTTCATGATCTATTAACACTCAAACGGGTACAATCAACACTAGCTGATAGAGGACCCTACTATTCCATGGGGTGACGCAGAGAGCGACGATGTGTCAGAATCTGGAATCAAACGTAACATGGACCGATAGAATGATTGCAATTAATTCCCACGATTATACTTTAAGTATATTTCGTAAATTCAAAATATATTAAGAGGGAGTTCGAAATGAGATAGTCTGAAACATAGAGACTCATTGATAATTTTGTGTTTCTTAGATTTATGACCTCATTTTGAGGACTCTACTTTTGAACTATAGTCAATGCTTCTAAAACTATTGACCATAAGATATCATGATTTCGCCTAATTTCAGTCACTTATCCATGAATTGACCGCTGGATGATTACCATTTAGAATATTATCACATCCAAATAATGTGCAAGTGAGAATATTATCACAACCAAATCTTTGGAGCATGCTATTTTAAATAATGGGGCTTCCACTCTTAAATAGAAGTACTTTTCTAATAGGGACCTTTTAGAAGCGATTTTGTTATGAACGAATTTCCATAAACCAAAACAATATAATTTTTTTTACATGCTTTTAAAAAAACCATGGTGCAAAATACTATAACAATCATAACTCTTGCATGGTATTTCTAAATGCTTTGAAGTTTCAATCTTTGGAAAGGTAATGTCAGAAGCAATGACTAGGAAGTTTTTGATACAAAATTATTCATGGGATGTTAGATGAATGTCTTGTAAGTATGTCCTATTGTAGGAGAACTATACGTGCAACAATTATCAGAGCCCTTGGTATTGTAGTAAAAGGATATCAGCTTAGGGTATCATTATCTGACCCTAGGGTATCAAGCTTATAGCCAGGGGTATCAATATCTGAGGGTATCAACAATTGACAAAATCGAGAGCAGATCCATTTGATGATTAGGTCAGAAAGGGAGAGCTCGAGGCGGCGAGTGCGGCCTGTCCTTGCCTTTCGGAGTTATCGGCTTGCATTTAGGTCTGAGTGGAGCTCATGCTCATCTGAGCTTGTGCTTTTCAACGAAGGTACTCTGGTGCGGCCAGTAACTGGTTGACAGTCTGACAAAGCTGCGCCCGGTGCTTGGCACTTGGATGCAAGCCAAGAATAGAGAGCCTAGAATTCGGAGATTTCGGGCGAAGCTCTGTGAGGTTGCGGCCATGGAGGCTTCAGTGTGGGTTGAGTTGTTTGGAGGTTGGTTGGATTTCAGAATCGTGACCTCGCGGTTGGAATTCGTAGGAGATGTCTGCACTCGGAGGAGATCGTGTGACGAGGTTGCAGGATGCAGTAGAGCAAGTGGACGTGGAGGTCGAGAATGTAAGTCCAAACTCAAGCTCGAGTTTCTTTCCTGGGTGGTGGAAACGAGACATGGAATCTCAAGCTTCGGTCGGTGAGGAAGCAACGAGCCGACCAAGAGAAGAAGCTAAGGTATGTCCAACCGTATGCTTGTTGCGTTGGCGCAAGGACCCTGAGATGCTGGTGTGATGTGCTCCTCGTGCTTTGTGGTGTCCTCGTCGTACTCGTCTCGTCTGTGATGTGCTTGTCGTGCTCTCATGCCCTGTGATGTACTCGTCGTGATTGTCTCGTTTCCACTCGCTGGTGGCCTTGGAGC
>CAXARX010000439.1:0-23529 GCA_963971425.1 Bryoerythrophyllum caledonicum | reverse complement strand
AGTCTAAATCTTTTAAAAAATAATCGTATTAGCAACATCCTAAGATCTTAGGAAAAAAATGTTTGTACCCTAGTATTAATTTCAAAATCCAAAATCAAGATTCATGGGACCAGTTTAGAACTTCAATTTTATTTATTTCCTCATCAATGTTTGCAATGTCTTCTTTAGTTTGTTATTATGCAATATATTGATCAAATGGATCATTTTGTAACTAAAGACCTCTTTTTATTTGATCCCTAATGTTCCATGAGACAAAAATGTAATTGGTGGTGTAGGACAAGCCAAAAAATTGCACACTTCATGAACTTCTAATCAAAAAGTACACACTTATTGAGCTCTAGAAGAACTAGGACTTTAATTTATATTTCATGATTCAACAACTCAAATTTCTTCACTTTGTAGTTTGAAAAGCTATATAGAGGTTTTACAATTTCTAAGGGTTTAACATCCATCGATTGGTTTATTAAAATAAAATTAAAATTAAAAATTAGTATCACCTAATTTTTTTTAAATTCCTTAAAGGTAGTTTTAAGTGTTTAGGGTTTCCAAGGTCTAAAAGCCTAATGTCGAGAGTTCATAAGCTTTATGAAGGTCCTTTGTTTCAATGCCTAAAGCTAGCTTTTAGTATCCACAACTTTTTTAAGTAGTATAAAGTAAAAAGAGACTAGTAATTTGACCAAATCAAATCTTAATGTAATAGAGTTACAAATTGAAAATCACCAGAATAAGATTGTTAAGACATGAAATAAATTGTATTCTCTTAGCCCAGTTAATACACTCCTATGATTTCAAATATGAAAAAGTATTTGTAATCCGAGTTCTTTTTTTCTTTTTGATAGGGGTGTCATAAATTGCAATGTGTTAATTGCTTAACAACATACAATTATGATATTGCATATCCCCAAAAATGTAAATAACAAAGTTAACTGTAGAATTAGATTTAGAATAGTGTAAAATCTTTAAATGTATATTAAAATTCAATTTGAAAATTAAACAAAATAAATATAGTCTAATTTTTACTTGATTTTTTCACAACTTCGCTACAAATTTCATCATATGTGCCTCAAGTATAATAATCTTAAGGTACCTTGAAATATGACACTTTTGGTGGTATGTAGGGAATAATTTTGCAACCTCATTTTCTTTGTCCACCTTCGATAAATTGTAATTTCCAACATCTTTTTAACTTCAACCAATGACAACCGTCAAATAATTTTATAATTACGACACCTTGCCTCTGACCTCGAAGTATAAAGAGACTTCTTGATTCTTAATTGATATCAATCCTACAAAAGGATTAGAGCTCTTGTTCTATATTTTTTAAATCAATGAACATTTAAATATAGTATATGTTAAAATCTATGTTTTTGTATAAAATTCAATATAGAAATTTTGAATTATTTTGTAATTAGATTAATATGAACAAAGCATTAACATTTTATGGATGAAATTTGTTGTGAAATATAAAGCCTTAATTTTAATGATGTTTTGGAGTTTTTTCATTTCATTTAATTTTATGAATTAATTCTTTAATAACTTCGTGTAGATTGAAATCTTCAAAATTTTGGATTATTCATTGCAATAGGAATTGAAGAATACGTATTTCACCAATCATCCCATTTTTAATAGGATCACACATGTATAGAGTCAACTTCCTATGATTTCTACAAATAAAATTTTCAAACTTCAAAAGAATTATTGTAGATGAAAAAGTGAGAAGTAATTTTGTATTGTACATAGAGCATTTGTAGCTAGATTGGACATTTAGGGGTTGAACCTTAAATGTTCCATGGACATAGTAGACACATTGCTCCATTATTGATTTTGCTACCATTAAAGAGCTTTAAATTTGGTTATGCAAAGTTCACTAGAATTGCATTGATATAAATTTGAACTTCTTTGTTGATCTCAAATCAATTAATTTTATTTTTTCATTCCAAATACAAGAAAAATACATTGCATTTTACGAGCCACAAAGGCACTTTTAAACATTTTGTTGTTTACATAGAACTCCTCATGAGTGGAAATAAATACCAATCATTTATACAAGCCATAACAATGAAGTAGTGGATATTGGGAGTTTTACTTTATAATTTCTTTTATCATAGGTATTTATTGAATGATGAGGTTCTTCATCGTTCATGATGGTGCTAAAGAGTGTACCGACAACCCTTAGTCCTATGGGCACTAGCACATGGTCATGAGCTATATGTACTTTATTCACGTCATCCTCATTGCTGAGGCTAAAGTTTGTATATAGATGTTAAAGAGTGCTAATCAATTATTAAGCTTTAGAATATGCCCTATACTCGAGTGCCGAATCCCGAAAGATATAAGTAGTCATAAACCAATGATCTTGGCTTGGTGGGCCACATTGCATTGTTTAGACGACCACACACTTCATTCACGTCGGCAAACTATAGATTTTATTTATTTATTTTCCCTTTACTATCAATAGATATTCTACATGGCCAATATTTCTTGACAAACGATTATTTTCTAATCCTAATAAATTTCAACAAATGCTAAAAAAATTGAGCATTTTTGTTAGTTGAAAATAATGTCTCAAAGTGGAAATCTACTTTACAATCACCTTAAATTCATCCTATACTCATTTTGAATTCAAAAAAAACTACAAAATTAGTTTATAGTGAATTGAAGAATAATCCAAAGCAAAACCATATATCCTTGTAGTGTACAAAACTTGTGATTTCCCTATTGTTAAAAGGGAATTTATTCCGAAAGCTAAAAGAACTGAAAGAGAGAATATTCATGAACAATTCATTCGAAATTCTACTTATATAGTGTTGTAAACTCATTACAAAAGTTGAAAACACTACCTCTATTTTTTTGTTAACTGCATGCTTTAAAACGATAATTTTCACGTTGTAGAAAAATTCGAAAACAAAATTCGAAAAAAGTCTAGGTTTCACTTCACACATATCTATATATACACACACATGGTTGAATATAATGAAAATTAAATTAAACGATATGATAAAAATGTTGAATGAATGTAAACTCATTAGAAGATATTGTACAATAAGATATTCTATATGGACTCCTACCCCCTTGACTTTGACCCATTTGTCAAGACCAAGAGATAGATAGATAAAAACTCCGGTCTCATAAAGAGACCGATATAAATAAAGTGTATGTTTGTCGTAACCATGAGCCAATGCCCACAGGGGACCAAGAAATACTTTATTTATGTCAACCTTTCAAAAGGTCCGGAATTAATATATCTACCACTTACCACCAAGAATTCCAAACCATAGGTATTTAGAAACATTGGCCTTAGTATATCGACGTGAACAAGAACAACAAAACCGTGAGCTTTTGTCCTCAGTCAGTGTAAAAAGGGTTCAAGATAGCACTTTAAAAATCAACTGAGTCGATGGGTAGTTTTGTCCAGAGGACAAAACCAATAAAGTGATTGTTCGTCTTATCAATTTTGCCAAAGTCCAAACCCTTGCAAATTCTGTCACAATCTGCCAAAGAAATTAATATTCCGAACATTAACTGATTATGATATGAGCAACAACATGAACCAACCATTTGAACTCATATTCAGGACCGCATGTAAAGTTAAAGTAATACTGCTCATGCCCATGTCTTGCCCATATTCTCATGAAGACCTTCAACCTACCACACATGGCCCCTCTCTATTTGAAAACACCAGGAGTATTTGTTGCCGTCCATTTAATCCTTTACCCTTAAAGGCCAAGGTAAGCCTATTGAGGAAACATAATGTTTTATCAAACCTATAGCAACAAATTTCGCAAGATTTGGTTTAGTATGGAAGAAATGGGGATTCAACAAAGAATTGAGATATTCATGGTGAAAATTGTTTGACACTGTTTGCTAACGGAGTTGCGGCGTCTAATGTAAAATTCGAGAATTAAACACAAATTTGTATGACAATAATGAAACACTTTGTGAAATGAAACAAACGATTATGAATTGTATAATCGTTAAATCATTTTATATTTTTTAAAAATAGTCATTTAAAATTGTATAAAAATTATGTTTATAAATTTTTTTGATACAAATAAATATCACAACTAATTATTTGACATGCATTGTGTATGACAATTCAACCACTAGATTTGACGAATAATACGAGAGAAAATAATTATTGAATCAAAAGTTAAAGGACAATTCAAAAAGTGCCTTGACATGGTAAAGAATGTATTATTATATTCGAAACTATTTAACAGCCTAATCCTATTTATACAAGTAATATCGCGTCCACACGTATATTTATAATAGTTATTCATAATGTACAACTTTTATTCATACACCGAGTTCAAAATATCCCTCTTAGTTGCATTTATGAAAACTACCCAAAATCAAGAGGCATAAACATGTTTAGGAGTTTAAATACATCATTATTACAATAGAATCTCTTGGGGCCAAGATTGCTATGACATATTAGATTGGAGAGGTTAGAACATGAGGGGAGGGTCATTTCAATAATACACGTTGAAGTCATTGCATATATGTGGCTCGGTCCATGACTAAGAACTAACATTGATTTACAAAAGTATATTACTTTAGAAAGTGCAACTTATAAGATATTCTTGAATAGCATACTTTGAATTCATATTTTCCAAAGATTATTTAAACTAAATTATTTGAAACTTTTAGAGAACACTTTGAGATTAAATGAAGCATAAATATTTCACAAATAATCTACTTTTTAATTTGTTCATAAATACATAAACCTAACTTTCTATAAAATCTATCATAGAATTTGTCAACAAAACATGTATCATAAAATCTATTTACAAAACATAAATGTGTTATAATATGTGCCTTCCATAAAGATTATTGGCATACAAAAAATAATATGCGGCCTACCAAAATGCACAGCTAATGTAATAACCCAAATTCCACACGAATTATTCGGACTCGAAGCCTTCTCACTAAAAAATGCTTACCTTAGATGCATTGGCGAACAACTCCAGAACGCTCTCAACAACACATGGAGACTAGGGATAATCTACAAAGGACTAGTACAACACATACTAATAAAACACAGAGGTGCAGAAGACATCCCCGCATCACACACCATGACTGCACCAGATCCCCCACTACAAGAACACTCTTCCTTATGAAGAAAGTCGGAGGAGTACACCTCAAAAGTACAGCAGAAAAATTCCAACTACACATGACTGAACTTGAACAAGAATGGGGAACGCAAGCCACAGTCACTATACCACATCTAAACGCAAAACTATCCATCAAACTCCTACATAAATTACTAAAACATAACATACAAACAATAAAAGACCTAACTCTCTCCAATGGTCTAAACCTAATGGCACCAACAGACTTCAAAAGGTACTATAATACCTCTACCAAACTAGAAATAAGCGCATTAAAAATAGCAAAAAGACTCTTCTGCCACCCGAGCTACGAAATAGACTGCCCACCCATATGTCAGCAACACACACAACCAACAACACTCAAAACTAGGTATATATCTAGCGACCAACCTCTAACAACAAGAACACTAGAAACACAACAATCACCACGACCACAACAAATACAACAACCAAACCCACCAGCTAACATAAAAAATTAACCCAACAATATTTTCCATTAATATAATACTAAAACACAAACACAACAAAACTAAAGACAGATACAAGATCATAAGAAACTACAACACATACCTCTGCCAATGGACACTTCAAAACAACGTTACGTATAACAAATGGATACCACAACGGGAAACTATTTCCTATGAACTTGCCAACGGTAATTGAACATAGCATCAAACTCCTAACAGAATACTATACAAGAACCCAACATGATCACTACCAAAGCATTACCAATACATTCTCCCTCTTCCAACAAAATAGAGATACCAAATTTATTACTCCTCCCATAATACTCCCACTCACAAAACTATCCACAACAAAATGCAACCCAGAAAAAGATATAATAACAAATACAAACACCATACAAATTCAAAACAACATATCCTATATTTATGGTGATACATGCACATACATCACCAATATTCCAACCACTAGACTAAAATGGCTTTGGAAACAATACAACATAGCCTCACACTCCAACATAGACTACTACCCCCACACAACCATTCGAAACAGAAGTAGTTTGGCTATACCAACGATGTAACTACAAATTCCCTAATAAAAACCACCTCAAAAAATCTCACCACACAATCCCACACACGATCATTAACACCCTCATTACACAATTCAATATCTCCCATTCATACTTCTCATCACCAACCACTTGCTCCACACTACTCTCACAATTCTACTCCAACACCATATTCAAAATTTTGAGAGATTTCCACGATTTTGGGAAAATGCAATTTAGCTCTAGTCGCGATGATCTGCACTGATTGTGGGAAATTGAAGTTTTCGAATGGCCATAACTTACTCAATTTTTGTCCAAACTGGGCATATGAGGTGTTTTATGACATCTACATAATCTGTAGATGTCAAAAAACACCTCATATGCCCAGTTTGAACATTTCAATTTCCCACAATCAGTGCATATCAGCGCGACTGGAACTAAACTATCATTAAATTCGGAGATAGGAAAACTCCCAAAATTTTGAATATGGTGTTCTCCCCATTTACAAGAGATACAGTATTTCGCTCACTAGGTACAACATTCCAATACAAATGGAAAGGAATAGGATATGCCCATCCACATAATGAAGAAACTACCCAAATAGCAATACATTGGACTAGACTAGCAGCAAAAAAAGATCCAAACACTATCACCATAATAGCTACACCTCACAATAACTGGTACCAAAACCCCTTCCTACACAAAGGACCATTCCCCGACACCCATATAATAGCACACTTCGCCGCAGACACAATCACATATGACAAACCATTAAACTCACATACAACAAACAAACCAAGAGTGGAACCAATGGCAATACACATACTCTGCATCCACCACCAAAACCACAACGTCGGTACACCCACCGAAATAGATACAATTAAAGAAACAATCAATAACCTTCAAATCTCACAATATCAAATACAAACAACACCACCCATACCCCCAAACACACCAGTAAACAAAATACCAAAATGGAAGAAACTTCTTTATCCGCGACACACTAACCTAACGAATACAAATACACCACCCCTACCAAACTACGAAATAACCCCCACGCTAAAATTTCCACCACATTATTGCTACTACACAAACGGATCCTTCGTTCCACCAAAAGAAGATAGCAACGCCCTTTGGAAAAAATAAAAAGCTGGATATGGAATACATAACCCTACAAAAACAGACGTACAAATCTAAAAAAGACTACCAGGATTACAAACTAGTTTTAGAGCCGAATTAATGGCCATAATCAAAACACTCAAAATTATCACCACCAAATACCTGAATGAACCTGCACACATCTTCACCGACTGCATAAACTGCATATATATAATTAACACACACCTAAAACAACCATCCCTACACAACAACCATGCAGACAAAACTATACTAACAAATATAGCAGAAATGTTAATAAACCGAACACAATACACCACAATATATAAAGTCAAAGCACACAACAACATAGAAGGCAATGGACAAGCCGATAGACTAGCTAAAACAAGTACAAAAAAAATACAAATTTGCTGCCAAACCTTATGAATTTGCACACACTACACCGTACTACTTCCAAAAAGACTCATGGCCAGGTCCTAGTAAATGACCAGACAAAGGCCCGGTCACATGCCTACAAATATACATAAATAAGCAAGACCGTGAAAATAACTTAGAAATAATGGCAATACAAGACCCAAACATTAGCAAATGGACAACAAACCCAGACATTGATAATGAACTATCCAATGAATTTTGGTTCAACCCCATTATAAGAGACCCACAAAGAACAAACATTTTAAAACTACGCATACGACAATACATGGGCAACGCTAGCAAACAACTAATGTTTGGCATAGACAGATTTCCATCAATATCTTGCCCCATCTGCAATTCTAACAAAGCAGACACATGGCTCCATTTACTCCTCAAATGCAACCAACACCATATATATGCACTCAGAATCAAAAGACATAACAAAGCAGTATGGGAACTAAAAAATTGATTGTGGCATCACAAAAATCTAGATGCTACATTCGCATGAATGCATGCACACACAACAACAACAACACACAAGAAAACACAGTATCTCCGTGGCTTCTACCGCGTACTTGCACCCAACGCAAATGCCAATGTAATGCTAGATTTAAACCAGACATACTTTGTGTAAAAGGCCTCCTATACCAAAACCCCCCACCACCAAACCAAGACGACAACCTTGTAATCCAATTTATTGAGTTCACATACTGCAACGACAAATTCCCAAACGAAACAATAAACAAAAAATACAAAAATACCAACCACTAATAAATAGTATAACCAACTTAGGATGGAAAATCGAACCACTCATAGTCATAACTGTTGGAGCTAGAGGTACAACACACAAACCCTCAATGAAACACCTAGAAACCAAACTCCATATACCTACCTCCTCAATAAAACAAACATTCAAAACAATAAACACCAACGTTATACAATACGCTAGCTCAATTATTCTATACAAAAGAAAAATTGAAAATAACGAAGCATTACGAACAGACATAAACTAAAATACATATATATATATATACAAGAATAAATAAAAAAATAAATTTTTAAAAAATTATTAAAAAATAAAAATAAAAATAAAAATAAATAAAATAAATCATTACTTATTACCCCTCGAATGCACATAAACGGCTATGGGTAATCCCCCCTGAGTGTTACTCGTTACTTTGCGTATCATTCGCCACTGGTTACCGGTCACTATAGTATCTATTCCCGAGAGGGGTGATTAGTTTTGTAACAAAGTTCCTTTGTTTGGTGGGCATTGGTTCTTTGGCATTACGAACAGACACTTTATTCACGCTGGCCCAATTTTGGGCTCCGGTGTTCCTTATATGTGCCTTCCATATGTTTGATGACTTTGGTTCAATAGAAAAAAGTGTAGGACATCATCTCCTCAAATCATCAGTATGGTCAATCTTTCAAAAAACTCTTAGATCTTTTTTATAAATTCAAGAGCCTATCAAAATTTGTATAAATTATAATTTTCTCTTTTCGAGTTCAAAATTAAATAATTTCCTGCTAACTTCCAAAAAGCAAAAAAAAAATGAAGAAGAGAACATCATGACTTTTTTTCCAAATAACAAATTTTACAACACTAAGAGAATGGTGAGTTGATTCACTTTGATAAATTCCCATAGATGAATTTTAACCCAAATTGACACAATTCAAATTGGGTATGAAAGTAGACTTGAATTTGAATTAATTTTTGAAAATATTTTAATTTTTTTAAGTCCAAGTAACTTGTGAAAAATTGGTAAATGGGTAAATAGCTTAGGGGTTAAAAGGGAAAATTTGAAACTTGAGACAATTATTTATTTCCCACCTTTAGGTACTAAAACAAGAGATGTGATATTAACGAGGGAAGTTTGTAATTTGAATCTTATTTTTATATAAAAAATCTAGGGCACGCCGTGAAAAACGATTGTTTCATTACGACCGATCTTTTTACCGGGGAGGGGGACCCTCCACTTTGACGGGCCACTCCCCGCCCTTGCTTCCTTTGGCCACTCCCAGCCCTTGCTTCCTTTGGCCACTCAACCATCCATTTTTCGGTCTCCGAGGGTGTCACATAATTTGTTACTACACGTCGCGTCAAGCTAATATTAGACTCATTGAGATGTTCAGCACCTAAAATTTCGGTGATTCTTGCGATGCTGTTTCGAACTACTTTAAAACATGTTTTCGATTGGTAAGAATGAACATTTCTTTTGATTGTCTGTCGTTTTGATCTTACGGATAGTTCGTTCTGAGAGTCTCTATCGCTTCTGATTCAATGCAGTTGTGATCTCACGGAGTACATGCGTCTTGGTTGATTCGAGTGGGAATCGGTAGGTATGCCACATTTTCATTCTTACTGTACGCTCGCCATGGATAATCGTATTCGCCTGCTAAAACAGGAAGTTCTTCGACCTTTCCTTCTGTTTCGTAATCGTGTACTACGGCATTTTGGCAGGTAACGACTTCGGAGCTCTTTGAGAATGCTGTCACGGGAGATCGCGGGGTCAATTTTCTGAAGAACTCTATTTTTCTGTGGCAGAGTCTGGCGAAATGTGTGAAGAAGCTCGCTTCAGTCTTTACCAGAGTGTCAAGTACGTTCTTTCTTTGAGAGAGAGAAAGAGAGAGAGAGAGAGAGCGAGAGATTTAATTCCCCCTGCATAAAACCTGAAGAATTGGCATAGGTTAGTAAGGTGCGGTCAATAACTCTCTTGTAATCGGATTGGTAAAGAAAGACGACAGCAGCTACTAATCAGTCCTACGAGCGGCGCGTTGAAACCCGACACTCCGTCAATATTTTAGCAAGAGAACTGTGGCGTTATTGATCGTTTTAGCACGGATTATAGTTACTTTCTGGCTACGAAATAGTTATCATTATGTTTCATAGCTTATTTTTTGTAAGGCTATTTCGATTGCAAATTTATGGATTTCAAAGGTGCACGAGTGATGAAGCTTATGTATAGCGCGCTTGTACTCTTCGTATTCGGTCTCATCGTCATCATACTTTCCAGAGAAAACAGGTTGCGCAAGGTTTTGTTCTTGCTGCTCGCCGATGCTCTGAAGGCGCGGGACATGGATGCAATTCTTACCGTAGGTACGTGTATAATATACCTGTTGATTAACTTCGACATGTCTAACTTATCTTACTACTGGACCATTTCTGTTTCTTCCATATCCAATTTGCTTGCATCAAAATGGCATCCTAACTTGCATTCATGTGTATGCAGGTTTTAGTGGAGAGTTTTTTCTGAAAAGATCCCTGGAGTCACCATTCCGAGGAAGAGAACGCGCACAGAAATGGCCCCGGTTAAAAGGTTGCCTATCAGTTGGCGAGACGATATTTGGCGGGGAAGAATTGGTAATTTCTTTTCATTTGTATTATCAAAGTTTGCTTCATCAAGAGTCTCGGTCATACCGTGGGTTAGAAATTTCTGTTTTCCTTGGGTTAAATTTGTTGAATTTCAAATCTGTGCACTTGTCAATTATGATTACTAGATTAGAGGCGAATGTGAAATCTAGAAATGAGAAGACCTAAATGTGCCCTACTTATAAGAGTGGAATTGGAGAAACTTCTTGAACGAAAATGTAGAAGTAGGAGATTCTAATGTTAAGCCATCAATATTGCACAGGTGGATGGAACTGGAGGAAGTAAAGACAAACAAAAAGATGACAGCTCAGAGCCCCTTCCCTCATCAGAAGAATCTCCTGAGGAGCAGAAGGTGAGGATTTGGATTGGTTCGTCTCTTGTCAAGTTGAATAATATGGAATTAGATACTCCCTCCGTCCCATAAGAGACGATGCTGTTGAATAAAATTAAAAATAAAACAAACTAGAAGTTGTTATTTCAGAGTAGTTGTCTGTCCAAGCAGTATCATACTGCATACTGTATGTGTGGCATATGGCACCTCATAGACTATGACATTAAAGAGGTTCGGCTATTCAACATGGAGGAGGCATATGATAGCATGTCATCCCAAGTTTTGAGTAAGGTTTACTTGAGTTTACAGCATTGCATGGAAGAAACTATGTTGTAGTAGATAGACAATGAACCGTAGTAGCGGCGAGTAGGTTATCATATATATAAGCCCCTTGTGCACTTTTCATTCACAGCCTTTCTTCTTCATGATTCAAGGACATAGAATGCTAGTTGAAAGGGAAGAAGGTTATGAGTTGCGCCTTGTGATGGCGATGGTGACAGGTTGCAAATGGGATGGAGCCATGTTAGCGTTGAAAAGTTAATAACCAATTCTTAAAGTAGGTTGTTGCAACAGTTATAGGGTTCCACACATAAGCAAAGACAAGCTTCACAGAAAAAAAAACACTTAATGTGAATCAGTTCTCTTTACTAGAATCTCTAAAACTACAACCTTAAATTGAATAAATGATTTTGCATGTAGTAATCGGGACAATTTTTTCTCAGAAACGTAATCTATTATACGATGGAGGGAGCCTTTATTTACAGAACTGTTTTCATGTTCAGCAATGAACTTTTTTAAACGAGTGAAATCTGAGAGCGTTATGGATGAGTGTTTCAGGAAGAGGAAGCATCAGATTCAAAGGAGGAAGAAGCACGCTCTGAACAGTCTCAGAGCGTCGAGACAAGAGTGAGTCTTGCTCCAACTCTAAATCTGAGCTTTCTTAAGTGTTTAGTGAATCGGTCCGCATTGCTCTGCCTGAGACGATCTAAACTAGTGGTTTCCGTAATGTAGGTGGAAGAGACGGATGATCAAGTCGAGGACAGTGGTAAGACTCATGACATTTAACTAAAGCAATCTTGCAGTGTTGCTACTTTATTTATATCCTATTGATATGGCTGTTGGACTTCATGAAGAATTGAGTGTGCTATTCTGAAATTGACTTGATAAGTATCTTATCGTTCCAAAATTATCTTTACCATTCACACATTTGCTGACAGGCGAGGATCTCATCCGCAATGGCAAAGAAATTTTTATCCAGGTATTTCCTTTGCGGGATGATTTAATTCTTTTGCGGTTTCGAGCTTGTTCACGGAGGTGAGGCAAAGTAATGAGAACGAGAACGGGCCATACAAAAGGTGTGACTGTAAAATTGCTCCTCTTGGCTCAGGGCTTTAATTGGGAGTCCCATAAGCAACGGTGGTGGTCGTCACTCAAAGAAAAGGTGCCAGAGCTTTCTGCTTGGGGGTTTACCTCTATGTGGCTTCCTCCTATTTGTGACTCATTGGCCCCGCAAGGTTAGACACTCACGCTTTTGGTGGGTCTTCAAGTCTCCTTAAGGATATTTAGCTGATCTTTACTTCATTCCATGAAATCGCAATATGTCATTCTTCTCAACAGTTTTATCCAAAAATTTATGTACTCGAAAGTGTTGCAGGATACCTCCCAAAGGATCTGTTCAATTTGAACTCAGCATATGGCAGCGCAGCTGAATTGAAGAGCTTGTTGCGAGAGATGAAGAAAAGTGGCTTGAAACCGATGGCGGACATAGTGATCAACCATCGAGTAGGCAGCACTCGGGGAGTCGGAGATCTGTACAACCGTTATGATGGACTTCCTATGCCTTGGGATGAATATGCTGTCACATCAGATTCTGGTGGGCTGGTACAGTCACTTCCAGACTTCGTATTTGAGTGGGGAATTCTTTACTCTTTACAGTACTGTTGCTTCTAATTCCTAGTTAAAATATTACGTCCTGGGGAAGTAAACATGGAGAAAAATATGCTGACGTCTGATCCTACTTTACTTTTTGCATTTCGCAGGGAAAGCGAAGCACGGGAGAGATATTTAAGGGCATACCCAACTTGGACCATT
Organism: Bryoerythrophyllum caledonicum; assembly: GCA_963971425.1. Classification (NCBI taxonomy): domain Eukaryota; kingdom Viridiplantae; phylum Streptophyta; class Bryopsida; order Pottiales; family Pottiaceae; genus Bryoerythrophyllum; species Bryoerythrophyllum caledonicum. Next base: position 10,084 of record CAXARX010000439.1, on the reverse strand, counting down.
CGAATGAGGTTGTTGCAAATGACCTGAAGCATTGGCTGCAATGGCTGCGCAAGGACGTAGGCTTTGAATGCTTTCGGTTCGACTATGCCAAAGGGTTTGTTGATCTCCTTCACCGGTGTATGGTATACTTCCTTAGTGCTTATTGGTTAATAAGAGGGTTTGCTGTTTCAGCACGTGTTTTTTCATGTAAGCTATTTATTAAGCGTTGCCTGCACTTGGATGTTGAAGCTGTGCTCTCTGGAGCATACAGACTTATGTGAAGTGGACAACAGCGTGCTTCTTACAATGGTGTCATCTGGAAGACCAGCTGACACCATATATTTGTATGCAGGTACAGTCCCAGATTTGTGAAAGCTTACATTGAAGCTTCGAAACCCAGACTGGCTATCGGCGAGTACTGGGACACTTGCAGATATACTGGACCCAAATTCATCCTTGATTACAACCAAGGTTCACTCATTTTTCTGAATATGCTTCCGAGTTTTCGATTTACTTGTTTGTGTCGGTTTTATAGATGAGAGATTGTAAAACTAGGGAAATGCACATGGGATTGATTGCAGAAAGCGAAACTGAGGAGGATTAATATTTTTAATTTATACAGATGCTCACCGACAGCGAATTATTGATTGGATTGATGCCACTGGTGGCCAATCATGCGCATTTGATTTTACCACCAAGGCTATCTTGCAGGTGAGACCTGCCATATGAGGTTTAAGAAGCAGAATTTAGCATGTGCAGGAAGTTTCATGTAGAACAGCAACTCTGTCATCAAATGGAACCAGACTTCATGCAGGAAAGTCTGATTTGGGTTGATGACAGAGTTGATTCCTTTCTTGGGAGCTGACATCCAAGTCGGTTCAGGAAGCATGTGCCAAGGAGGAGTGGTACAGACTTCGTGATGTGCAAGGGCGCCCACCTGGGCTGTTGGGTGTTTGGCCTTCGCGAGCTGTTACATTTATAGATAACCACGATACGGGATCTACCCAGGTTTGAAGCGTGAACACCCTTTCGCAGAATAAGCTTTAATATTGCATTTCATCTCTCAGATCATTGTCGCATTTAGAAATCGATGAAAATATTATGGCTTCATTCTGGGTATGGAAGTGCAGAGGATGACCTAGTATCCCATCGTTTGTGTTCACAATTTTGCGATGTGTTGCGACTGTAGACACTAACTGCCACCTTCTATTGCATCAACAGGCACATTGGCCATTTCCACGTAAATGTGTGGCACAGGTACAATCACTACGCATCAATTTAACGCCAAGCTTTGGAAGTCTACATGTGCAGTTTGGCTCTTTTTAAACAACATAAGGCAATCCAACCAAAGCAGTGCTTGTAAATTATGGAAGGCTTGGATCATAATGACTGTCTTTTTGTGTTCAGGGTTATGCTTACATTCTTACTCATCCAGGACAACCTTGTGTATTTTATGACCATTTGTACGAGTGGAGCAGCGACCTCAAGCAGGCTATTCTAGATTTGGTAAGCACTCTTCTGAAACTAATGATAATTTGTATACTTAACGATTTCAATATTCCCGATTCGTCAATATACTGATATTTCCATGTCTGTTTTGATTACTGTGAACCTGCCTCTCTTTTGAGGTTTAAGATAGTGGTGTGCAATTTACAGATGCTGTAAATTGCACAAACTGTACACATACCTGTCATGCAATTTCAAATTCACTAAGCCTATTTTATTTCACTGTACAGATCAACATTCGGAAGATGCAAGAAATCAACAGTCGATCCTCAATTAAAGTACTTGAAGCAGACAAGGATGGTTATTCGGCAATCATTGATAACAAGATGTGCGTGCGGTTAGGGAGGACAGAATGGACCCCTCGTGGTGACGATTCGTGGGACCTCACTCTCTCGGGCCGCGGCTACATGATTTGGACTAAAACTCAAACCCTGTTACCTGCTTGATTGTGTACATCACCTTGCTAGAAAATTGATTCTTGAGGTACTTTGAAGCTTAGACATACTTCTCAACTTCAGTTACAGAATGTTCAGTTACAGAAGAAAGTGCAATACATTGTACACAATAAAGGAGACTTTTGCGATTAGAACAGTAATTTCTATATCTGTAAACTTTCTTAGGGGTAGAAATTCATGATTGTATATGGACTTACGCATGTGAAGTTGTTGCTCTCAATTTTCAGTTCTGAAATTGATCAATGACAAGTCCAATCTGAAATTGGCGAGAACAATTGAAATTATATTTTTTTACAAACTATTAATTTGTTATAAATTTTTGAAGTGTTCTGTCCATCATATCCTAAAACAGTCCCTAGACTACCCCAAAATCTACAAAATTGTATCCATAATAGAGTTATTCGTAAAATCCTCACTCAAACTCCGGTTTGCAACCTCAATGAGGAAAGTGGGGACCAAACTTTCTAAACCTCCAAAAAAAAAGGAAAAAAATTTGGACCAGAGTTTGAGATAGTCAATGAGGGATTACTGCACATCCCAAAATTTCGCTAGCATTGTCCCCACCACCTTCCAAGCCTCATACCAAAGCTCTAACCGTGCCTAAGTGGGCCATTGTGTGGTCCTAGCTCAATAAATGCATGTCAGAATTGCTAAATAAGATTTCAAAAATGAGGATGAGAACAAGGAGAACTCTAGTTCACTTTACGAATAACTCTAATATGGTCACTAATCACTCCATTCCAGTCGTCATATTCACCCATTATTAGTCACAATATTTTTTAACAAGAAAGGCCTTAAAATCACTTTCTTCAATAAATTTACACTGAAAATTTGGAAACTCCTAATGTGGGCACTAATCACTCCATTCTAATCAGTTAAAACATTGATTATGATCCAAATCTCATTAATTGGGGTTCACACCCTCGATGTCTACAATAGGTGGATCTTCTGTCCGTAATGGGTCATACCCTAGATGCCCACAATGGGTATTCTATCCATAATGGGATGTTTTACCTTAATACATCATTGGGCTCACCAAAACTAAAAACAAATATCTTGAGAAATTAACAAACCTTTAGAGCCACAAGCAAAAAAGAGAATTCAGATTAGACGGTTCAAGCATATTTTAGGAATTCAAGCATTCTAGAAGCAAACAATCATCACTTAAAAAAAGGCAGCTAATACAGCACACTAAGCATGTGCACTCATATCGAAAATGGGAACAAGCCCTACTAAACAAAATCCCATCATAACAATGAAAACAATTTCAAGAAATAATTTAATGTCAAGAGATTTCTACCCTTAGGTAATGATAAATTTCATAACATTTAATCTTAAGTTGTAATATTGCACAATGCATAGCCACTAATATAAATAAAAAGAGCTCACCATGAACTGTATTTGTTAGAAACAGTTATCAAGTCATATCACAAAAACCCCTCCAAGGGTGATTACATTTTATAACCCTTTACACTTGTACCTTTTTTAACATGTTCTCTAGAGTACATAATGATCCTAATCCTATTCATGGAACCACTGAGAATACATTAATAACACGGCATACCTTTGAGCTTTGCATGTCAGGCAGTCAGAGCAAGTATACAATGATCTCGACCACAGAGAGATTGCAGAGCGACTATGAAGAGAGGAAAGATAATCGAAGACCTAGAAAGGAAAGGTAATCAAGACCTAGATAGAACAAAATGATCTGCAGCGGCGTCACTTCATGTAAGCAGAATTATATTTTTGACAGTATGTGATGCTCGTGAGTGTTTACTCTTGCAAAGGGTTATTTGCATCGTGCAAAATTTCTTCCTTCGCATCCTCCTCCATCATTCCAAGCAGACGGTGCGACACATGGTCTTGGATGTATGCTTTCTTGATGCGGCGAGCTCTGATCCATGCCGGCTCCTGCCACAATTCCAAATTAAACCTCTCAAATGCAGCTCGACATGTAAAAACACTAGTAATCGTATTTCTCACGTGTCTATTGAGGTTATTTCATATTCTCACATGTTATGAGCATCCTATGTACTAAATCAGTGCGAAAACAGTATCTATCAACAATGTGTAATGTCATCCGTATAGTTATTGTGCATTTTCGTTATCACATTTCTAAGACTGAAGTACATAAACAACGCCTTTTTCAAAGATACATTATAGCGACACTGCTTTGTTGTATTGTAATATGTGCGAATACATCACAAACCTAAATTTGTAAACATAAATTGTGTTGTATTCATCTACACCTATGTTGTAAATTAGAGAAAGCTGTGTAGCGCCTTTTTAAATTTTAGTTTGGAGCAAGATTGATTGCGCAGAATCATTCATACAGCAACACTAGGTTTTCATTTGCAGCCCTTGTCAGCTTACCGCAGAGACAAACCACGAGAATCCGAAATTGGCCAGCAGTAGCAAGTGCTCCAGCATAAGAATGGCAGCTAGGCCGGGCTCGAGCTTCCACCGTCCCGTATCGTCGTAGAAGCAGACCAGCAATGCGCAGTTGGTGACGATTGCTACCACGCCGAGGTTCTGAAACACGCCAGGATAAGTACGGGTTCGTTTCGTCTGTTTACTTGCAATCTGACGAATTTGTGTGCAATGAATTCTTGAAACTCTTCTACAGGTAATGAATTCTTGATTTTCTTTATGATTTGAAGAATTTTTACTAACGCTGTGCATAATACGACGGAATTAGTACTGGTTCGTTTGGTCTGTTTATTTGCAATCTGAAAAATTATTGTGAAATCCTTGCAATGAATTCTTGAAACTCTACTACAGGTAATGGATTCTTGATATTCTTGATGATTTAAAGAATTTTTAGTGAATTTTTTTGTTGTGCCTAGGAGCTAAAAGTCGTGAGGATGAACTTGTAAAATGGAAAGCCACGCTCCGATTGAGGATGCTTGTCTCGGGGCTGGTCGTCGCATTGACACAAGGAGCTTGAGTGAGTCGGACCGAATCTCCACTATGTTATTCTGCACAGACACAGTATTCTGAATCACGAAGAGTGTCGAGAAAAAAAATAAAGTACAGAATGAACGGGAAAAGTCTCTATTCGCTTTGGCTCATGAAACGAGAATGGATGCGTACGAGAATGGCGAAGGCGGCAACTAGCGGATATGCGCTCGCAAACATAGTCACCATACCGAATTGTACTGCAAGCTCCAAAAAATCTGCATTCGGAGAAGACAATTGGGTAAGTATCCAGTTTTGTTTTGTTTTGATTTGTTTGTTTGTTTAGAGTCCTGAGATGTGAAATTTTACTTTTTAATAGAAAGTGTAGGAGGTTGAAATATACCATCGAATAGGCCGTCTTCAAAGTCGCTTCCAATACTGGCTTCGTATTTCGGTGTCAAGAATTCCTTCTCGGTGTAGGATGTATGGATCTCAGGTGCCTTCTCTCCCGTGTTCCTTTTGATTTCTTCTTTCTCTTTCGTTGCCTTGTACTCCGACCACCGGTATGTCGCATACGGGATTATATTCTCCATCACGTTGCTCATCAACTGCAAGCATTTAATTTCCAGTTTAAAGAAAAGATGAATCAGCATGCGGATCTTAGCCATATCAGATGGATGAAAATCACTCAGGAGTCGCAGAGATTTCCTTGTCATGCTCATATGATTATTTAGGGTGGCATACCTGAGAAACGATGAGGCGTTGAGCCAACATTGAACGCACAGTATTGAAATCTTTGTAGAGGATGGCTTGATAGAAGAGGCCAATATACGATTGCAGGAAATATAATCCGAACACCTATAAATCCATAGAGTAGTTGTTAAATTACTGCGGAAACCTGAGGTTACATTGAATCTGAGACGTGTCGAAACAACGCCGGCTTTTGAAGATATTACTAACACATGAATGATCTGAATGTTCAGGCACCTTGTAAATCATGCTGTTTGCAGCGGCCTCCTTATTGGCCAACTGTTGCGACTTTGTCAATGCTAAGGCCACTTGGCCTCCGACCTTTGTGAGGTACTGTACTGCCAGAATGTAAACTCCAGTGAGGATAAACCTAAGAAATTTACACGACCATAATCATTAGATTAGCAAGGAACAATAATTTTCTGTCAAATGAAAGGAATTCAAATGCAATCGAAACTGTACAGACAATGTTCACGAAGTAGCTTCATTACTTGATGATGGCGTTGGGAGCAAATTTGTCGAAATGAGCGTATAGGAGCTCTAAGGGCAACTGAACACACAAAATACAGGTGACAGCGATCATGTTGTTTTTTATGCTGCGGATACGAGACAGCCATTCTTCTCTTCCCAAAACCTTAGCCTCGTAATCCGAGACGTTTGCACCATACACCTCCTCTTGCTGTGCTGCTCCCCGGAGGAGCGACCCTTGTTGCTCCTTCGTCAGTGCTTTGATTGTCTTCATCTCCTCACTTTCATAACTCATCCCCCAACTTCACCAGGTAATTCCCAATCCCAGAGTCAGCAAATCGGAGCGAAGTCTAGTATGTCAAAATCTCCTCCTAACAATACTGTTCCAATGTTCCAGGAGCTGCTGCATTCACTCGATGCTCAAGAGGGGCTTACTTGTTCTGGAGACTTGCATTCCGACGCCGCCAAAACTGGAGAAACACTACTGCCCAGACGACGACGATCATGGCGTATATCGGAGGCACCGCTGGCTCCATTGCTCTGTTCCAGACCAGGCAACGTCACTTAGACTATTTTCGGCATGCATTCCAGACGGTGCACCTTCTTTCAAATGCAGTGTCCAAAACTCCACAACCCTGGTCTTTGAGCCTTGCGCTCGCAGTGAATTTTAATTTACTTTTTGTATGGATTGATTCAATGCTTTGTAAAGAAAATAGAATTCATTACAAGACTCCAGCGTCTTACATCACCGAACAATTCCTCTTCTGGATTCTTACAGCATAAGAAATTCATCAGTGTCTTTCTTCAAGACACGTCCAAATCTGCATCAGTTGAAGGCCCAATTCTTTCATAATCTGAAATCATATGGTTTCTTAGCTCACTTCTAATGTGATGAGGTGATTTGGAATTCTTAGTTCCGTATTGAATGTTTGCTTTAGTTTTCATTATTTGATTGCGAGTTCAGCGACTAACCCCTGGTCTGTTGCCTTCAATATGATTCCCAGAGCGGCCGGGAAAATAAGCCACTGTGTGTACATACCCAAGAAGGCAAAGTAGATAGCCACCTGCATATACAACGTCTCAAGCAAGTAAGCCCATCATCTTACTCGTCGCATAATATGCATAATTATAAATAAAAGAAATGACCGAACTCGATTGCATACGAAGTGCAAGGTTTAGCAATTTATTTACCTTGGCTCCGAAATATGCATTGACGGCATCGAGGGGCTGATGAGTAAGGCCCATCCACCTCAACGGCCAGTGCTCCAGCAGCCATTTTCGTTGCTGCTCTTCTGCAAGTCAAAAAAAGAACCATCAAATGACACTGGACGGCACAACTGGTGTAAAAAGGCAGGGGATCGAAACAGAATGGAAGCACTGGAAGGGAAGGCTAAATTACGATGAAGTGGCATGATTTCCTTGATGACACCCTCGTCTTGCAATTTCTTCACCAGTGATGACTCCGAAGTGTTGCCCGTGCCAGACACGGTATTGATGATGGTGGTGAGGCACTGATAGCGTTCGGTCCAGCTGAAAAGAGCATCCCCAAAGGCTGACGACAGAATGAATCCCGACGCTCCCAATCGAAGACCACATCCAGTCCTGCGTGTACACTGTAAGTCCCAGTTTTATCCCAAAGGTATGATTCTTTCAGCACAGAATGATGGAAAGTTGAATCCAGTCTCCTGAATAACCTCAACATTAATAAATCCAATGTCCTTGTGGCACTCAGAATAAGTTTGTGACACGTATTTAGCTGAGCAGGTTGATCGAATTTTCTCATACCTACATTCGTAGGTTTCCTCAGCCTCAATTTCTGAGCTGCCCGTCCGATGGTTTCCAGGGGCGCTGCAACCTGCCACAACAAACACACACACACACACACACACACACATCACAATGTCTGTCTTAAGAGGAGATAATCTTGTTCCCTCGTCTAAGTTCAGCGAGCCTGGTAACTCCCAATAAAGCGTCAAGCTGAGATCCTTTCATTACCTTGAGGAATATCATGTGATTTGAGCCCTCTCTTTCTCAACGACTAAGCCTGCATTCGTTAAGGCTGTGAACAGGTGGCCAACAGGGTCTTCTCCAACCTCCTGCGTCACGGCATCGAAGATCATCAAAAGGCTCAAAATTTGATCCTGAGGCGGACCTTCATCTTCACAACGTTGACAGGCTATTTATTGCACGTTGATGAATGAGTACTTACCTCTCGTTATTTTCAGTTTCTTTCGCATCGATCACAATCGCAATTTCAAACGGAGGCGTCTGCCTAGTCTCCTTCGCATCCACATCCCAAGTCGATTTCCGAGCGGATTCGTCCATTTCGAAATCAATTTCTGCTGCAGGTAAGACATCCATCGAGCCACAGCAATCATGAATTCCTTTGAAATTGAAGCGAACCCCAGTATTGTGAATTCATCCGTCAACAAAATATCTTACAATCCAATGCAAGACAGGTTCTATCTATGAGAGTAGTGCAACGCCTTCCATTTAACCCATGCATCAAACGGCGTCCTAACAATGCAATTCCCAGAATGATTGATTTCACAAGGTAACGAATTGATACACTATTCACAAGACACTCTACATGCAGAGTCCATCAATCTGGGTTTCTTCTTCCGTTGCTTTTTCAAGAATTGAATTTGAAATGGAGATCCAACGATCATGTACCCGTTACGACCTCCCTCACACGTCTGTGGATCTCCGAGTCGAATGATTTGCAATTTCAACAACGCTCCGAGGAACATCAAGCTGCACTGACTTGTCTTTTGGTATCTGGATCACAAGGAAGGAAGAGGAGCTGCCAGAGAGGCAGTCTCAGAATGTTTGGAGTGTTGGATCATTCAAAAGAGGCCTGCCGTCCTGCCACTTGGCTCCTGTACGTCCACGCTGGAAGCTGACACGATCGAGAATCGGCCACGTGTCGGATTCCTCAGCGTCACAGTCTCATTGGCTGGTTTTACGGGAGACTAAACCTTCCTGGAGCACGGCTGTGAGAACTGGTTCCATCCCCCGAAACTTTTATGAAAAAGTACCTGTAGTATCTGCCCCAGGTTTTTGCATGAGATTCAGAAACATGGCCCCAATCAACTCGAAGGCCGGAAGGCAATTCTTTATGTGAGTCACATAACTGGGAGTGCGGATTGCAACAGGTAACATGTACATACAACCATGTGTTGTAGAAAGATAGGAACTTCGGCGTGAATAGAGTGTCTGTTTGTCTTGACAATGGGTTAAGGTCTATTGGATTGTAGATTATTGAAGCCAAACCATGTACTTTAGAAGTCTACATTGAATAGGGGTATTAAGGGACCTATCTTAATTAAATGGCATTTAATATTAAATAAATATCTACTTGAAGTGTTGTTACATCATGTTTGAAACATTTATATTTCTCTACAATGAGTCCCTTTACTTTTCGGTCTCCTTAATACCCCTATTCAATGTAGAAGAGTGGAACCAAAAAGCTTGTGTATGACATATCACCCATTGAACCTAGAAAGCAAACACCTAAACTCAGTGTCCAATTGACAAATGTGAACAACTTTGACAGGCACATGAAAACAATTTTTCATTCAAGTTTTAATTTGAGACTTCCTTGAGTATGTGTGCAATAGATGGTGGTGGAAATTCCCTTACTCAGATGATATTAATATTTATATGCAAGATGTATTAACCCTTAAACGTCGAGAGGGTTGCAATGGGGGAATCCGCAAAGAATTGTATTGTTGAGATCCTAGAGGCATCAAAAAGTGCACTATTAACAAAAAATTATAATTTATAAAATTTTAACCAAGAGCCCACTTATCCACGAGGGTCGGAACAAGCGCAAGCAAGAGAGAGATGTAGTAGAAGAAAATAATTAAAAAATAAATTAAAAACTCCCAAAACTCCAATTTTTTCTCTTCAAATTCTACCTCCGTTGTCGTAGCCTCTACAACAAGTTTTGCCCTATATTTTTCACTATTGAGATTTCAATTCTTTGTTAAATCACCATTTCCTCTACACTAAACTAAATCCGACGA
>CAXARX010000438.1:0-20070 GCA_963971425.1 Bryoerythrophyllum caledonicum | reverse complement strand
GCTAAATGGTGAAAGTCGTGCGTATTAAAATGGTGAAAGTCGTGCGTATTAAAATGGTGAAAGTCGTGCGTATTAAAATGGTGAAAGTCGTGCGTATTAAAATGGTGAAAGTCGTGCGTATTAAAATGTTAATTAATGAAAAAACATCTGTCACGACCAATCAATCTGTTCGCGGTATGGAGACAAATGCATATTTACGTCATTGAACATACTTTCGATCTTTAGTAATTGATCTCCAAAATCAGCGCGATAGTGCCACGTTTCGCGGATTATCTCTGGCATGTCAACGCGCGAGATCATGCGGTTGGAGCCATTTGATACTATCATACTATGTCCGTGCATATCGTGGTCATGTGACCACTTAACGCGCAAATAACATCCGAGTTTTTCTTTACCTCGTGTCATCGCGAACTCGCAGAGATGTATATGTCCAACAAGAACACTGTCATTGTAGCCGCGCCATATCACAAGACATGTGAGAAAGTCATCGGACATTAGCCGATATCGTTTGCGGTATTGGTGAAAAATCAAATTCTTTTGTTACACCATTGAACTTCGTAGCGAATCATCAATTAGCTCAAGTTGGTATTTGACTGCGCACGAATAATAACTTGCCGCCGCAATCAACTTAGGTATGTCAAAACGCGTAATTGTGCGATCAAGGCTATTCGAAACAAATATAGAATGGTGGTGATGTTCGGTAATTTCCCATTTGATGCGCATATAATTACCACCGATTCGATCCATCGATTCTACTGCGCCGAACTCACATTGGTTGATGTTGTCGATGCGAAAATATTCGCACCCGCGATCATATTGCATCGAAATACATGTGAGAAAGTCATCACTCATATTTCTACGATATGACCGCGTCAGGTGTGACAGTCTAATATAAAAATCAAATAGCGAACATCAATGCGATGTCATGTATTTGCGCGAATGTATCCTTGCGGAAATGCTCAATTTTTCTCATCAGCGCGGGTGTGTTTTTACGGCCGATATTTGTATATTCGGCGGCAATAATTCGTGAAAAATCCCATTGAACCCTCGTCGTCGAGCCATTTCATTCGCAGAAACGGCTTAAACGCAACGAAGTTTTTCATAAATTTGGTTTCGGATGCGTGAAACGTGTCAAGATGCACAAATGTCCATGCGTCAAGGTGGTACATCGATATGCAAACGACGAACTCGTCGGCCATAGTTGCATGTTGAGACAAAAAATCAAACGTCATTATGATTTAGTATCTCCGTCATAGCATAAATTCGCGAATATGGACTCGAATTCTTGAATCATACCGTGACAATTTTGGATATATTCGTGAAGTTGTTTGATGAGTTGACGATTTACCACTTTTCTGTATTTTGGCATGATAATACTTAAAGTGCGCGGCTGGGTTCGGCGCAATATCCATCCGCGTCCGTGTGAGTTGTTATTTTTAAACTATTAAGCTCCCGCTCGCATGTGGTAGAAAGTCGGTGACCGTCATTATACTCATGCGATATTATGCACGTGATAAAGTCATCGGACATTTTAAGTGTGTGATAAAAAATTCATTTTTAATCATCGCACGTGGTTATTACTCGTTCTGTTTTCGCGCGAGTTCTTGTACTTCGATCTTGTGACCGGTTTTGCTGATGATAGTTTTCGGGCGGTACTGTTCGGCCAGGGGCACGCCATCTTCGCGCTTGGGCTGATATGAGTCGTGGAACTCCGAGTTCTCCTGCAAATGCAGAGGAGCTTCTGCCTGGGTATATGCCACTCCGCGACGGAGCTTGGTCGTGCCGTCGGCTTGGGTCTCCGGGTAGAACATGTCCATCTGAATGGCGTCCTCGGGGATCATAGCATCCTCGACGGCCGCCTGCTCGAGCTTTTCCTGTTCGTCGCGCGTGAGAATGCGTTTGGTGCCGTCGGCGGCGACACTGGACGCCGTGTTGGTATATGCCGCAAGACCAGGGGCGTGAGGTCCGTGTTCCTTGATGTTCTGGGCCTTTTTGCGCTTGACCTGCTTCTCCATGAGATCCTTTCCGAGCTTGTGGTCTGTCTCCATCTGTTCCATAAGCTTCTGCACAACGGCGGTATTCTTGTTGTAAAATGTGACACGGGAGCGATTCTCCTTGAACGGTCCGAGCAAGGTCACACCCTGGTTCGAAATAGTCAGAACTTCGCCGCGAAAAGTGCCTTCGTACTGTCGCTGATACACTTGCGCGTCCGAGTTGGACTTGTGAGAGCGATAGAACTGGATGGCAAACTCGAGGTCTGGTTTCTCATTGTAGACGGCTTTGGTCACTTCGCGGAGCTGTTCATAGTGGTTGGTGAAATAGCGGTTGAACTGATGGAAGACGTCCTTCGGGGGATCAATCTGCAGCGCGGCAATCGTCTCGGCGGTTGCGATAGGCTTGGCAATCTTCTCCATGTCCTGTGTGATTCCGTGCAGTTCGCGGTATTTCTTGATGAGGATTCCCTGGCGATCCGCATCCGTGATCTTGGTGTCGCAGAGAGAATTGATCGCGCGGTGGAGCTCCTCGGTAGATTGCTTGGTCAGTTGGTAAGCGCTCAAGAGTCTGTCGCGGAGATACGCGTAGGTGGCCTCGGGCTTGTTGGAGAGTTTCTGGTCGATTGTGACTGTTGTTTCCTGGGCTTGGCATGCCTGGCGGATCATCTCGTCCTTGTCTGCGCGCTCTGGGTCTGCGACATTGCGGGTATGCGCGCTCTGAAGGTGCTTGTCCGGGTTGAACTTGAAGTTGCGGTTAAGAAACTTGGCGACGATCTTACGGGCGGTGTTCGTGATGAGGTCGCTGGTGGCTGCGGACTCGGCGCGCAGGGCGCTGTGTGCATCTGCCGGGGCGATCTTCAACTTAGCCTCGAGCTTCAGGCGCTCTGCTTCCAACTCGTCCTCGGGTTGATATTCGGATTGCAAACGATAAATGTATGCGATCAGGGACGTTGTCACCAGTTTGCGGATATACTCGTCGCGCCAATTCACAAGCGTGCACGAGATGAATTCTTCGTTCGCATTTGCGACGTTACCCATCGGGTTAAGATGTCTCTGCACCGCAATCGCTTCTTCGGGTGTGAGATCATATACCGCATTCGGGTTCGAGACAAGCAAATCCGTGATCTCGCGGAGGCGTTCTTCGGTAACCGACATTGTATGTATTGTTTGGTTACTAATAAATACCATTTATATGCGCTAGCTCTAATCAATATTTACGGAAGCAATTGCGCACATAGGCACAAGACTATATGCGTGTGACCGCGATGACCATGAGCGAGAGTATTTTCGCGAAGTTGGGAAATATTCGTACTTGTGTGGAGCAGTTCTCGAACATTTGCGATGATGCACGTATACACCAAAGCCACGTACGCGGTATTGACACGAACTTGGTCGACACGCTCGAGTCTGAATATATGACAACTGTCGCGGGATTGTTGCTAGAGGACTCTGTCGAGTCTACAGAAGAGTTCCAGCGGGTTATTACCTCGATCGGACTTCCCATGAATTGCGCAAATATCCTTGCGGATGTGACGTCCGGTTGCGCGAAGTTGACTGCGTGGTTGCATGGTGCGGTGAAGTCAAGTATGTTTACGCGCGCGATTGGCGTCGAGTATGAGGCCCGAATCGAGTCCTGTCTACGTGCTGTGAAACGCGCAGAATTGATCGAACTACGTGACTTTCACGAGCGGAAACAGTATCGCAACTGTAAATGCGGGGACGCGATGAGGGTTTTGCCCGAGATTGCAGAGATGCATTGCGACACCTGTGGCAAGGTCAAACATATCTTTGGCGAGACCACGGAACGCGTCGTAGAATCAAAGTCAAAGCACAACGGAAGGGAAATCGTGCGTCACTTCAAGTTTTGGATGGAACGGCTGCAGGCAATCGAGAACGTGACGTTTCAGAAAGAGATGCTCGAGAATATCCGATACGTGATTGCCCGCGACAAGATTTCTGCAGCGATGCTGAACTGCGAAGAGATGCGCCGAATCTTGAAGGACCCATATGTTTCTGCGACCAAGATGAACGACCATGCACCATTGCTAGTCAAGATGTTCGGGGGTCGGCCGCCACCAGTACATGACTACGACGACTTGGAAGTCACAAAGACGCGATTTGTGCGCGTGATGACCTTGTATATCCAGGTCAATCCAGAGGGCGGCAATAAGCCATACTACCCGCATTATATTTACAAGATCATCGAGGAACAACACAAAAACTCTCCTGAAAAGTTGCGTACGTTGGACTATATTCATCTACAGTCCGATGACACTGTTGCAAAAAATGATGAATATTATCGCGAGATATGTGCACTGGCGAATGATCCGGCAAGTGGTCTTGTGTTTCGGCCGACGACGACGCAAAGGTAATCTCGAGGTCTCAGGCGTGGGGTAGGTCAATATTTGAACCTTGGGCGCCACATAACAGTCAGACAAATCGCCTTTTCGGTGACATTTGGATGAACTTCCATCCCGTATTTTTGTTCGAATGCCTTGCAAAATATGTTTACATGAGTGTTGATCCAATCAATAATTCTCGCCGTGGCGTTGAGTTCGAGTCTCCATGCATAATTTGTCGATGCTTCTTTGAGTAATTCTGGGATGTTCTGCGCGAAAAGCTTTTTTGCAACCTCAACTTGCGAATCATAGGTTAATGTGCAACTGGATCCAGACACGCCAGCTTTTGCAACCGAAGTGACATATACAAAGTATGCTTCAACACATATTGCGGTTGGGGCGAGCGGCGATTCGGAGAAAATCTTCTCTAGTCGTGCGTTTTCTTCGATGCACTTTGCAAGAGATATTTTTGCGAACATTTCTTGTGCCGGCGATGTCGCGGTTTTTGTGCTCAAATGCGGTCGCGAAGCAAGTGCTTGATACTCTGATTGCTGATTGCCCATTGCGGCTGATACAACGACAACAGGAAATATTCAATTTACAGTGTACATGCGAGACGGATATGAAACTACGAAATCGCAAGATGAACGTTGATATTATCGAAACGCATCTTGACGCAACTATTGATGCACAATGGGATAAGGGCACTGTCTTGATTGGTGCGCCGCAACATTCCACACGATCACTCACAACCGCAGTTGCAGTGGTTGGATGTGGTTTCGCGATATCAAAATTCATCCATTATATCACGGTTGGGGTCGGTGTGTTGATTATGCTTGGGGGTGGTGTATTGGGATATGCGGGCATGATTGCCACGGTCGTGCAGTTTGGATATGTATGTTGGGCATTTGCGGGGCTGATGATATTATGCGGGTTGTTCGTTTGTGTGCGGACATTCACTATTGCAGCGGCAGTGCGGGATCTGGAGGCATTTAGGTCTCGTCTGGAAACAACAAATGCATCTCTGTCTGCAACCTCGGCGGATCTTGACAAAGTCAATGCAGAGTTGAAAGAATCTGTGTCAACGATGCATGCAGAGATCGATGGTCTGACTCGAATAAATGATTCATTGTTGCATACGTCGGAGACATTGAAGTCCGCGGGTGCAAGAGCAGAACAACACGCCGCGGAACTTTCAGCAGATGTCGTGCGTATGGGTCAACTTCGCGATGAGATGGTTGTTGACGCGACAAAGTTGCGCGCGGAAAATGCAGAATTGGGTAAGGTCGCCGATATGTTGAAGTTGTCGAATTCTGAACTTGCGTACACCGTGATCGATTTGCAAAAGTCTGTGACGGGACTAAAGTCGGCAAACACGGAGTTTGTCAAGTCGAATTCGGAGCTGAGATCACTGAACGCGGATATGTATCGGCAAGTCGGTGATTTGCGCATCGAAGTAGGTCGTGCGGCTGAGTCAAATGAACAACTGCGCACACATATCGCAGCGTTGGCGGAATGTAACGAACGCTTCCGCACGGCTATAGGAGCGTTGGTGAGTGCTGGAGATCAAGCCATGGACATGCGCGATATGATTCAGGCGGCATTAGCCGACATTCATGGGCTTGAGGCGAGTATGCGAAATGAGCGTGATGCGCAAGAGGCATTTACTTTACGTCTCACCAGCATGATATTTGCGCAGATGGATTTGGATGGAGATGGTATGATTTCTGCGACGGAGCAAATTGCGTGGTTGGAAAAGTTGAAGAAAAATCATTCCTAAGTATAGTTGTTGTGATGTTTTACTCGGGAAATCCTAATAATCCGACTGCATATGATCCGGTTTACAATCGGAAGCCGACATCAGACAAAAATGTGTTGCGGCCAATCGAATATTCCGAGTTGCTTGGACAATCGGTGCCTGGTGGTGATCGTCAAGTGAATTCGCTGAAGGCGCCGCTGCTTGCTGCCGATCGCGTGCATGCGCATGATGTACATGTTGCCGAGGTGTTGTCTGTGCCGAAGATTGTAACGCAAGTTGGGACAAATCTGATTATTGAGCCGGGTGGGCCGAGCGTTGATTTCACAGGACACACCTTGATCAATGTCGGTGGGATTTCGACGGATGCGAATGTCTATACGGTGAACGGTGGTTTTCAGACCGCGAATGCTGTTCCCGCGATTGGGTTGGTGATTCCCTTGGACATTGGCGCATATTCTCTTGAGGCAACAATAACTGCGGCAAGTGGGGGTGTAAATGCTGGGTCGATCTTTATTCGCACCGGGGGCAAGAGGCTCGTTGGCAGCGCTTCTGGGAAAACTCCGTATCTGTCACTTGGTCGTCAGATTGACGCGGGACTTGTCGGAATCGCGGCGGAATTTGGGTTCAGCGGTGTTAATGCATTTGTTGTTGTGACAGGATTGGCTGCGACCGTGATTGATTGGCGAATTTCTGTGCGTGCGGTTCGACAGTTATTCTTATAAGTCGAAACCGCGCTTTAAAACTTGGAATCGGATGAAAAAATTCGAGTTCTTGTATGTATAAGCAGTAGGGACACTAAATATTTTTATCATCGTGAGATGCAAAGTGAAGAATTTCTCGAGGGTAATCATCATGCGACAACATATTCCGGCGATGGCGATGCAGTAACAAATCTGCGTCGGGCACACGTGCAAGCGGGATCGGTGAATCATGTTGTTGTAAACGATGGAACGGGTCTGTTGTCATCTGTTGCTGTGTTGAATGTTGCACGGGGTGGTACAGGCACAGGAACGACACCTCTGAATGGACAATTATTGATCGGTAACGGTGTGGGCTATAATGTCTCGTCGCTGACGTCGGATGGATCGATTATTATCACGCCGGGGCCCGGGACGTTGATGTTGCAGGCGGTTGGAGGCGGAAGCGGATATCCACGTGTTCCTATCACGGACAATCTTCTGCGAGTGTACGATCGTGTAGAGGCGGACATCGCAACTTTGACATGGCGCGCAGGTGCATGGAGTGGCGCCGCAACGAGAACCGTATACTTTTGGGCGTCGTCGATTGGTCGGGGATTCACCGCGAGAGTTCGGAATCTGTCGAATGTAGTACTGGGGTCACTTGCTGTTCCGTTTGGCTCACCGGATGGCTTGCTCTCATTTACCCTGGCCGCGCAGCCGCTGGACACTGTATTGAGATTCACGTTGCAGGGTGATACTGCATTGACGGGTAATGCAACAATACAAGGAGTATGGATGGAGGCTGTGTAAACTAAATCACGGGGCTTGCGAGTCCTTAATTTTTTGATGGGTCATTTGGAATTTTTAATGTTTTTGCTGCATAGTATATTTGTCGTTGATACATATAAGGATATCTTGCTATGACTACAGTGTTGAACTCGGTCGAAGTTTCGGCGTTTACTCGCGGTGTGGGAATCAATGTCCGCGCGGCGGTGAGAGTGGCCTCGACAGCCTCTGTAAACCTTGCTGCGGACTTGAACGGTGCCGTGATTGATGGTGTGACCGTTGCGCCCGGAGATCGCGTTCTGTTGCGCGCACAGGGAGGAGTTGCCACGACTCAGATGACGGCCGTGAGTGACGCCGTGCAGAATTTGGCAGGTCTCTACTTTCTGTTTTCATCGCCGACCGTGAACTACTATGCGTGGTTCAACAACGGTGCGGGTGCGGACCCCGCTGTGGCCGGACGCACGGGGGTGCCGATCGTGATCGCGAGAAACTCGACGGCTGTGCAAGTCGCTGAGGCTATCGCCACACAGATCACTGGTGTGTTGGGAGCTACCTTCGTCCTGGCCTCGCTCGGCTCGGGAGTGTTCACGTTGGCGATGCGGGCGTATGGAACTGTCCTGACCGCGTCCACTGTCGGAACATCAACGTTCACAGGGTTGACATTTACCCAGGCAGTGTCGTCGACGCCAGAGGGTATCTATATCATTGCCGCCGGTGCAGGAACATCTTACCGTGCACCGGACTTGATCGATGGTGATCAGGCACGAGGAGTCAATGTGACCGTACAGGAAGGTACAAAATATGCCCAGACCACATGGACTCAGACGTTGACCGCGGTTGTTGCGACTGATCCCCAGTCGTGGGCTATGCGCGACTCGTACAAGTACAAGCAGGGAACTGTGATGGTTGGTGCGTCGGATCGCGAATTCACCGCTGTTGCGCCGGTCGAGGGTAGCGTCATGCGCGTCTACCCAGGAGGTGTCGTCGGATGGGGCTCGGACCTGCCCGCAGGAATGACAATCAGTGGAACGCCTACGCTGGACAATCAGGTGGTGAACAAGGCCTACGTGGACTCTGTCGCCGCAGGTCTGGATCCGAAACAATCGGTGCGCTTTCGCTCCGTGGCGAATATCGGAGGTACGTATGCGTCTGCAAATGCAGAGAATGGTCGATTCACCGCTGTGAACTTGACCGCGGCCACGTTCGATCTGGACGGAAACACGATGATTGTCGGCAACCGCGTGTTGATCATGTCGCAGACGGATCAGAAACAGAATGGTATTTACACGGTCGCTGTTGCTGGTGCTGCGGGTGAACTGCGTCGCGCTCCTGACCAGGACGGTACGCCCGCGAGCGAGGTGTCCGGAGGCAACTTCACGTTTGTGGAGCTCGGTGCCACATACAAGTCCACGGGATTTGTCCTGCAAGGAGATGGAGTGTTAACTTTGAACACGGACAACTTGTCATGGGTGCAATTCTCTGCTTATGCCGCGCCCACTGCAGGAGACGGTATCACCATCACGGGAACTCAAGTCTCGACACGACTGTTGCCGAATGGAGGTATTGTGTACAACGGTGCATCGCCGAATGGACAGTTGCAGGTGGATGTTGGTGCATCGGCGTTGACCGGATCCCTTGCGGCGGCGAATGGAGGTACTGGTCAGTCCACATATGCCAATGGAGATTTGCTGGTCGGAGCAGCTCCCAACACACTCGGAAAGTTGTCGGCAGTGGCTCGTAGCGTTTTTACCACGAATGGATCGAATGTGCCTGGATGGCGCAATGACGTGAATGTGGCGAACATCCGCGGTGCGTCGGCGGCCGAGCCCTTGCTTGTTGCGTTTACCAACACGAACACCGCTGTCAATCAGTTGACCGTGGCGAACTCGTTGACCGGCGCTGCGCCCGTGATTTCCGCGACGGGTACAGACACGAATATCGATTTGAGGGTGCTCTCCAAAGGCACTGGCGCAATTGTGATCGACGGTGACACCAACTCGGGAGAGGTGCGCATTTTGAATGCCGCGAACACGTTCTACGCAGGTCTGCGCGCGGGTGCGATGGCGGCGAATCAGACATGGACGCTGCCTCTGGTGGATGGAACTTCGGGTCAGTACTTGATGACGAATGGAAGTGGTGTCTTGTCATTCGGTACAGTTTCTTCGCGTAACACCGTTCCCGTGCTTGTGCAGCAGATTAACGCAACGACGACGACGCTGACCGAGGTCGGCTATATGAACTGGAATCAGACCGAATACGCGGGTGTGACCGTTGGGCGTTTTCAGTATGAGACCGTGATTTCCGGTGGTAAGACACTTGAGATTGAGGTTTACAACTTGACCACGAATGCTTCGCTTGCACTGAATTCGCAGACGGTGAGTGGATTCTATTCATTCACGTTTACGCTGCCGACCGCAAACGCTCGACTGGCTGCTCGTGTTCGCAAGACCACGAACGGAGGCGCTTCGCCGTCGATTTTCGGCGGACACATAATTCTTATCTAAGCAAACATCATACACCAGTTTGTATTGACCAATTATCGGGCCTGTGTCGACGGCCTTGAAATAAAAATATATTTGCGCGACGATGCAAAAAGTAATTTTTTGGTTACAGAGTATACTGTGAGGTTTAGGGCGAGACTTTGTTATAAACAATGTCCACATATTTGCAGTCGTTGGAAGTCGGGGGAACAATTTATGGCGCGGCAAGCGCATATAGAAGATATGTACGCGTCGCGACAACTGCGAACGGAGCACTTGCGACTGCTTTTGCATCTGGACAAACCATAGATGGCGTTGTATTGGCAACTGGTGATCGCGTGCTATTGAAGGCGCAGACGACGGGCACAGAGAATGGTATTTATGTAGTTCAGGCGACAGGGGCGCCAGTTCGCGCGGAAGACTGGAATGACGGCGCAGATGTCACAGGAGTCGTTGTCTGGGTGCTTCTGGGTACGGTGGGGACTCAAACAGAATGGATGCAACAAACCACGCCCGCAGTGGTCGCAACAAACTCGTTGTCGTTCTCTCGAGTGAATGTTCGCGGTCCTGCAACGGCAACCACGCTGGCGATTCCGCGGTATAACGGTACAACTGGCGCATTGTTGCAGAATTCAGGGGTCTTGATCGATAACACGAACAATGTGACTGGAATAGGATATATGCAGGTGGGAAACATAGCATCGCCAGGAAACCCCGGGGCGAATCTTGGGCGAATTTACAAGAAGACTGGAACCGATCGATTGTACTGGTTGCCCGACGCGGCTGGAGTCGAGGTAGACTTGACCGCTATGACAGTGCAGCAAGCTGGTGTTGCTGTGACGGGGTCCCCGTCGCAAGTGTTGAACTTTACCCAGGGTTTGAACGCGGTTGGGTCAGGAACAACCGCAACAATCAGCGTGGTCGGTGGTCAAACCGCCACAAATGTGTCGACGACGGACGGCACCGCAACTACGATTGCGACGATTCCGACCACGACGGATTCGGTGATCACCATTCAGGCGTTATTCGTCGCACGTCGCACAGATGTCGCCGGTGAGGCGGCCGGATACCAGATTGTCGGCACAGTGAAGAACGTCGGCGGTGTTCTGTCGATTGTCGGTGTCACAAAGAATGTCGCGGAGAACATCGCAGGATGGGACGTGTCCGCGGGAATAAGTGGCACAAATCTTTTGCTCAACGTTCTTGGTGTGACAGGATCGACTATCGCATGGCGAGTGAATTATTGGTCGGTGACAGTGTGAACATAGTATGAGAACATTTGAGAGTCTAACACCTGACCTTGAGAACATTTGAATTTGCATTTATATAAACAAGAACTTCGCGGGCATATGGATCATATCGATGTTTGGTCTCGAGGCTATATGCGCGGATGTAAGTTCATGCAACGATGTCAATTGATGCGGCGGAGATATATGCGTCGGCTGCGAGACCAACAGCGTGTGGCTGAGTATCATGCGGCGAGTGCACATGAACTACTAATCGACCGTTTGCGGATGCATTTGGAACTTGCCGCGAACATCATAGGGGTGTTGATATATAACGGTGTGTGGGCATATGTGATTGTATGTGCGATGTTACTCGGGGTTGTTTGGTCAAAAAGTATGCATTCGCGAGTGCATTTGCGCAATCATCATTATATGGTATTGATCATGATTTGCATGTTGGACTTCAGCGGGTGTAATTCGTGGCGGAGATTATTCGCGACCATGACACATATCGCCGGTGTATGGGTAGTGAAAAGGTGAGTAAAATTTGATTTTTATCTAGTTTTAAAATGTTAGTCTCGGAAGGACGATATCTTGCATTTGCCTTGAGCATGGAGGCAAATATAGGATTGGTATGGTTCGGCACTGTGGTCGCATACCAGCGTGTGTGTGCTGTTGTGTGGGCAATTATTGGATTAGTGCACGTGGTGGCGATGATTCGATTCTTAGTAGATGCATGGTACGATAAATATACGGTTGCCGATAATCCCAAAAAATGGTGGTCGACGGACATGGTATTTCGATATTCGCTGCTATGTGTGCAGGTGAAGACATGATAATGTTTCTGCATGCGGTTGTCGCGATATTGCACATAGTAACTCTGCCCGGGGTGAAACATTCCTGCGCTGCATGCAGAGTTTTACATTCCCACATATGAACGGATTTTTTGTAAAGTATTTAAGATTTTTTGCATCACTCCCAACGTATTTATCAACAATTACATGATATTATGTGGTGTTATGTATTTACTTGTGTGAAAGATGACTACGGTTTTCAATGCGATCGATATTCAGTATGGTGATGTGCACCGTGATATGACGTATGATATCCCTGCAAGGTCATTATATGTGCGTGGATTGGTTATTAGCGTCCCAGAGCTGTTTGGGGATGCTGTCATTGCATACAAGACGATACAAGAGGCTATTGATCATTTTGCATCGCGGCATGTACTCAATGGGACTATCTTAGTTGCTCGGGGTCGATATAGTGAAAACCTCACCATTAATATGCAAGTGGCCGCCGACACATTGAATAATATTGACAAACGCACCGGTCTTTGTATTGTGGGTGACACGCGAAATTGCTCGGGGTTGTGTTATTTGCAGGACGGAGCAAATTGCAATCCTGGTGAATTTGCAGAACAGGGAAGGAATTTGGATCGAATAGTGATCGCATCTGCAGGAACAACAATCACGATCGATGTTGGGCAAAACTTTCAAAAAATGGGTATTGAGAAGGGCGACTGGGTTAAGGTGAGAGATGTGCGTGGAGAGTGGTATAACTGCATTGTTACAGGAGTGGGCATTGTGAAGTTAGAAATTGACCAGTCGATTGACCTGAATGGATTAAATACCGCGGTTGTAATTTGCCCTCGTGTGGAAATTGTGTCCGCGGAATCAACGCGCCCGATGTTTTATGCCAGTATGTGCGGAGTTAGTGTGCAAGGAATATGGTTTTGTTCAGACCCGACGCGTGATTCACGGCCGGCATCTGGAATGATTGTGCTATCACGGATGACCGCGCATTTAGTGGGGTGTTTCGTTGATAATGCCGCGCGAATTTCCAGGGATTCACTCTATGACGAAGCGTCTGTGTTTGTGGGACTATATGACGTCGGGTCCGAGCCGCAGTTTATCCAACATCAGTTAACCATCTGCGGGCATACTGCAATCAAGCGTGGAAAATTATCGCAGGGGTTTGTAACTGTATTTGATGCATCGACAAGCGGAATAGGGGCGAGTGGAGGATCGGTGGTTAGCGGACTTTATTGCCTGCAGGTATGCAGTTGTGATATTGGGTTATATTTATTGGGATCAACGGCAACGGAACTCAGGCGTTGGGTGGTGACAGAATGTCGCATAGGAATTGAGTGTTCGCAATCCACTGCTGTTATCGGTCTCAGCAAATTTGATTCGCGAATGAATGCATACGATTCAGTTGCGGGTGCTGTAATTCCCGAGTCTATACTCGTGCGATGTATGGGTGGAAATTTACGCATCACTGGAAATTGGGAATTTACACAGTCGGAATGCGGATTCGTGGCTGAATTGTCCGGGACCATTGCTGTTGTAGATGACCCGCGATTATCGTTTTCTCGTGTCGATAATGAACGAGTTACTGAACATCTATCCGTTTATAATGGATGCAGACAAGGTGATACCCCTGGAAATGTCTGGATTGTTCTCGGGGATGAACGCATGATGAATACTTATCATGTTCAGTCTATTGGTGCAAAAGTATTGATAGATCTGGATCCGTTGTTGCAGGCAGGCGGAGTTTATGCATACCTTGGGAAACAATACACGATAGGAGCGATAAATGGCGGCGCGGCGAGCACTATAAAACTGTCGCAGGGTCGGTTCATATCCGCGGGTATGGGAAATACCGCGCAGTTTGATGCGGATGACTCGATGATATGTTTCGTGGTTGAGTCATTATCTGTACGTGTGATTGCATTTTGGAGAGTTACGTTTTCATGATTCAATAACATCACATTTGATTTTTTCTGCAGATTCAGTCCAATAGCGATGAATCTCATGGAGTGGCGCTATACACGTATGATGCTTCGACTTAATGCGTCACTCTTTGCGGCAGTTATTGGATTCTATGAGCTAGTGGGCTGGCGACAATCTGTATATGCATGGATTATATGGATGTCATATGTGCCCGCGATGATATTGAATATGAAGCGATTGTTGGCTGATCGAAAACCGTGTGACTGGATGGTCCTGCTTGCACAAATTATAATGGCAGTTGCGGTTCTGATATCTCCCGTGATGACATTTGCATGTTTGATGCATATAGTGGTATTGGGGATATCATACTCCGAGGCCGCAATGTCATTGGCATGAAAATATTTTCAGGAGGTCACAGAACTCTTAAATATTTTTAGTGCTTTCGTGTATTTTTCTTTTCTCGCTATGGTATTCATTCGGAACAAAAGTGTCGGATATGAGTATTCTTGAGGTCGGCTCGATCGCGTCCACAAGTGCATGGAGTGATTCTACAGATGCCACTAAGCAGGTTTTGTTCAACCTGTCTGGTGTCACTACCGCGACGACGCGCACATATATCACCCCTGACGTGAACGGTACTCTGCTGCTGGATTCGAACGTGATTGCGGTGACTGGCAAGACATTGACCGATAACACGAATAACGTGATCGCGAGGGCATTGTTCTATGGTTCCGGCGCGGGTTCGATTTCTTCATATGCCGCTGCAACCCCGACCACCGGACAAGTGTTGACTGCAACGTCGGCTACTACGGCGACTTGGCAATCTCCGGTTACCGGAATTACATCGTTGAATGGTTTGACCGTGGCGACCCAGACCTTTGCCACCGGCACAACAGGCACGGACTTTACTATTGTGTCTACCGGGTCCACGCACACGTTTAATATTCCCGATGCGTCGGCGACCGCTCGTGGATTGGTCTCGACTGGTACACAGACATTTGCTGGTGCCAAGACTTTCAACAACGCGACTGCATCGACATCGGGAGCTACTGGTGCCGTGATCGTGACGGGTGGTGTTGGTGCCGGTGGAAACATCGTGTCGACATCCAGTATTGTCGCGGGTGCCCCTGGGTCTATTACTGCGAAGGTGCAGGCACTCCAGGGAACTCTGGGAAATGATGTGTTCCGTTACGAATCGACTACTGCAGGTTCGAACGTGTCTGAGATCATGTATCAGAATCGCGTTGCTACTACTGCGGCAGCGGCAACTACTCTGCACACATTCACCGTGCCTGCGAGTACAACTTATGCTATTCGTGCGATTGTGGTTGCGAGACGTACGGGTGGTACTGCCGGAACCGCGGAAGATGGTGCGTTTTACACCCTCGAGGCCGTGTATAAGAATGTGGCAGGAGTCGCGACCATTATCGGTTCGCGCACTCGCATTCAGAACGAGTCTGTAGCTGCTTATGACTGCGACTTTTCACCCACCGCTGCGACCGTGCGCATCCAGGTGACTGGAGTCGTGAATACGAACATCACGTGGCACATGACCTCGTACGTGTGGTCACTCTCGACATAAATGTCTCGGAGCACGTAAATGTCTTGGCTTAATTTGAGATATCACAAATATACGTGGCAACATGCCGAATTCAATACAATTTCATAAAAACGAGCCGACGTAATTGATGAAAAATATAAAAACTTGAGGGCTTGGCAAAATGAAAATAATTAGAAGTTCTGTTTTTTATGTATATGCAGTTGTGCCGAAAGTCAGGTCTAATTTCCGCAGATAGAATATGTCCAACTCAGTATCTATCGAAAATGGAGTGATCAATTTGACCGCCGCTGGCAATGTCACCGCGATTATAGGAGCGGGGGCAAATGTCGTCTCAACATTTCCATCTGTCACAGATATTCTGTGTGCGCGCTCATCCGTAGACACAATGACCAATAAAACTATCACCGACGCAACAAATGATGTGTCAGCGCGAGCTTTGGTGGTTGCTTCTGGAGCCGGAGCTGTTTCAACATATACCGCAACTGCGCCGACCAGCGGTCAGGTCTTAACAGCAACCGGGCCGTCGGCTGCTACTTGGCAGACACCGTCTGGATCCGGCGGTACACCTGGCGGGCCAAATCGTAGTATACAATTTAATAATGCAGGTACGTTTGACGGATCAGCCCCAATGGCAATTGACACAGATGGATATATAGTCACTGATACTACGAACGAGGCTGCGATTGTTGGCTCGAACTTCGCCAAGATATGGGGTGCAAAAATTGGAGGTGGTCGAGCGGGTGTCGGCGTTCGCGGTGATAATGTATGGTGGGACCCACTCCAACCCGCCTTGTGGTCTTCGATGGCCACAATTTGGTATCCTCAGAGCGGTACAACTGCGTTTGTGATGCGAAGTGGAAACGCCGTTACAGGCACTGCTACAGCGCGTGCTCAAACCTCGGGGTCGTTCTTTGCCTCGTTGCGCAGGATTGGGTATGCCTCTGCGGCCGCGGCAAATTCGAACGCGGGTGTGCGTCACGGTATTCAACAATGGTGGCGTGGCAATGCGCCCTATCGAGGAGGCTTTTTGGCTATGTTTCGGTTCGGGATTTCATCGGCAGTGGCCGTGGCTGGCCAACGTTCATTTGTCGGTCTTGTTGGTTCAACGGGTGTATTCCCAACAACAGATCCATCGTCCAACGGCGCTCTGCCGATGCTTGGGTTTTGCGTGGATAACAGCGATTCACAATGGTTCGTTCTAACTGGTAGTGGCGGTGCTACTACCAAAACTACTCCTGCGATTGCTTTTCCTCCTCGGTCGTTGTCACAAGATGTGTATGAATTTGGTCTCTATTGCAAACCCAACGACACGGTTGTATATTATTCGATGCGCGAGGTCGACGCGGGTACATACACCGAGGGTGTGTTGTCCGTAAATTTACCCGCGAACACGACGTTCCTTTCCTGGATTATTAACACCAATTCATCCGGATCACCTAACGCGGCTGCTATCGACGTATTCTCGGTATATGTTGATTCGCCATTTTAGAGCGATCGCAGCCGCATGATATATGTTGATTTGCCGTTCTAGATCCGCAAAAATGATGTTATTAGATGTGATTAATGAGTGATTTTATTGTGAATTTTGATCGGACTGGTGAAACATGTCCGTACCCAACCATAATGAATCATCTGCGATGGCACTATCTAAATAT
Organism: Bryoerythrophyllum caledonicum; assembly: GCA_963971425.1. Classification (NCBI taxonomy): domain Eukaryota; kingdom Viridiplantae; phylum Streptophyta; class Bryopsida; order Pottiales; family Pottiaceae; genus Bryoerythrophyllum; species Bryoerythrophyllum caledonicum. The sequence goes on along the minus strand of CAXARX010000438.1, from coordinate 2,855 downwards.
AATTTTTGCACGTAGGTATTAGGATATTATGTCAAGCATATCGTTAGATAATGGCTTAATTACGCTGACGAATACTGGATTTGCATCAGTAATTGTGGGAAATACAACCGCGAATGTAGCACTGACATTGCCCGCGGTCACGGACACTATTGTTGCAAGAACATCTGTGGACATTTTCACGAACAAAACAGCCACAGACAGTTCAAACAACATATCTGCGAGAAGTATTCTGGTGAATGGTGGGGCAAATAGTATCAATTTGTTCGCGGGTGCAGTGCCAGCTGTTGGTCAAGTCATTGTGGCGACAAGTACGACTGATGCGGGATTTGCACCGGTGCCTGGGTTGGGGGCAGATCGTTCAATTCAATATAACAGTTCTGGGATTTTGGCAGGATCGACAAAGATGTACAACGACGTTGATGGGTACATGTTATTTAATAATGCCTCAGATGCGACGGCGCCGATCCAGGGTAACACTAAGCTATGGGGAACAAATCTCGCAGGTGGTCGCGCGGCATTGGAAGTTCGCGGTCCGTCGTTCTATTCCGACATCATGCAACCGGGACTGTTTTCATCGATGGCAGGCATATGGTACGCATACACCGGTACAACCGCGTTCGTGATGCGAATGGGAAATTCTGTGACAGGTACCGCAACTGCACGTACACAAAACGCTATTAACGTGTTTCAGCAAACAAGGCGAATAGGGTACACATCCGCATCGGCAGCTGGTTCATCGTCGGGCCTGCGTCATGGGCTGCAGCAATGGTTTCGAGGCGCCGGGCCCGGACGCGGTGGTTTTACAGCGGTGTTTCGATTTGGCACATCTTCGGCTGCAATCACTGCGGGTCAGAGATCATTTGTAGGTATGACCGCTTCAATAGTGGGATTTCCAAACTCGGATCCAAGTACAACTACAGGTTTACCAATGATCGGTTTTTCCGTGGATACTGCGGATAATCAATGGTACGTGCTTGCCAGTGACGGCACAAATTTCACCAAGTTGAATCCGGGACCTGTATATGCGGCTCGGGCCGCCTCGACAAATCCAATGGAATTTTGTCTGCATTGCAACCCGAACGAGTCAGTTGTCTATTGGTCGATGAAAGAAATTAATACAACTTTGTATACCGAAGGCACAATCTCGGGAAATTTACCCGGGAACACAACTTTTCTGCAGTGGATCGTGCATACTAATAATTCCGGAACGGCCTCTGCTGTTGGAATTGATGTGATGTCGGTTTACATTGATTGTAATTACTGAATTAAACATTCCGCAGTTAGAAAAATATATTTTTGCCTAATACAAACAGAGCGCAATTCATGCAAGCGTATGAGTTTTCCGCGACCACATCACCCGGGTTTAATCCCGCAAAGTTGGCCACGATACTTACAAGAGTAGGGTTGGTCGTCGAGGTCGTGTCATACGAACAATTTGGGTCATCGTTGTCGATTCGATTTGTGTCTATTTTGACGCCCGAGCAAGTATTGGCAATCACTGCAATTATTGCCGAGGTTGATTTCTATGAATATCCGGAGGTGTCCCCGGGATATACAATGCCTTCGAGTGGACTGATGTTTCACGAGATCGCAGGTGTTCGCACAAGATATGTAGGGACGCAGTCGATGGAAATTCACGTGTCAAAAGAAGCGCAAGGGCATTTTATGTCGCTTGCAGAAGCAATCGCTGCACACCCCGATGAGAACCAGGTTTTCATCGTGCATCCGGGCGCATATGTTGAGCCGAATCCGATTGCATTGAACAAGGGATGTGTGATTCGCGCCGCGGGCAATGCCGAGAACACTTTCATCATTGCGCAGAATCCAAACGCGAACGTGTTGAATCTGTCGGTGAAATGTCTGGTGGACAATATTACCTTTCGCGGGGCAAGCGGGGCCGCGGGAGTTTTCTTTGATGGAACCGGTTCGAGGGGTATGGGTAGATATGCATCGATCACGCAATGTTTCATCCAGAACTGCATGCGTGCTATTGTGTCCGACGGTGGTAACATATATCTTGCCGGGGGTGTCGCGGATATCTTGTACGCGCGTGAAATCGTGATTTCCACCACCATTCCCTGCGACAAAGGAGTGTCTCTGCTGCGCGGGGGCTCATTCATTAGCGCGGGTGTGACTATCTTTGGTCTGCCGCCGATCGGGGGTGCACCCGCGGCTCCGATTACATATGCCTACCATGCAACAGGCACGGCCTCGAGATTGGCTATGACGATTTCCAATGCATATTATTGCGGATGTGGTTTGTACATCGATGATGGCGCAACTTCGGAGATGTCACTGCTGACCCTGAAATACAACGGTGCGGGAATCGTGGTCGGAGGGACGGGGTCGGGCACTCGATTGTCTGTCAATTCGTTGGAGATTGCGAACTCGATCGGAATGGACCTGACCGTGTTGTCGGCGAGTGCGCTGATCGAGATCCATAGCGGGTTGATGGACGATCAGAAAGTCGTGAACACCGGAGGTACGCGTATCAATGCGCGATACAACACAAACAAAAATGGCAAGTCGCGCCAGCGCATGATGGGTATCATCAACGTCGGCACGCCGATGGAGCCCGGAAAGATGTTCATTGGCGAAGGTGCGTCGGATGTGTTCACTTGTGTTATTCTGCGCAACACAAACCTGGAAGCGGGTACATGGTCTGATGTCACCGCAGATGCGGTTGAGAACGCAGGAGCATTGTTCGGTTTGTGGCCCGGCGTTGGTCGGCGGCGCATTGTATGTAGGCCGCGATGTTGTACCGATTGGTCTGAAAATCGATATCACAACCGCAACAAATGCTACTGTCCCTATGGGATCAATCGTCTGGGAATATTGGAACGGAACTACATGGG
>CAXARX010000437.1:0-17899 GCA_963971425.1 Bryoerythrophyllum caledonicum | reverse complement strand
AAGACAACAGTACCCTTTAGCACCATCACGGCTACCACGTACGCGCAAAGATGCGACTTACAAATCCCGGGTGTCCTGGTATAAACGACTGCGTTGAGTTTTTTGTTCAACTTAAAGTATTCCTCTTTTGCCTCTAAGAGCTCAATGTAACAGGGTCTCATGTACAACTCATTTGAAAAATTCTCAGTGTCTCCAAGCCAGTTGATCCCCTCCGGAAGCTTAATTACTGAGCCTGATTTGGCCATGTTTATACTCTCCTGCACGGTTGGGTCACGTAAACAGTTCATAAATCGTAACAGTGGGTGGTTACCTTGCAGCTCACTTCCATATACCGGATCTGCAATAACGGTGACAATGAAATTAAAGCTCAAGATACTGCAATCACGCACAAACATTGACTACATATTTGGCAACCTTTGAACACAGCAGTCCAGCAAGCACAACGAAATATCACCAGGTTCAAATATATTGATGCCCATCCCATAAAATTTGCAAAACAAAAAAAAGAAAAGGAGTTTGCGAGCTCAAATCACATGCCAACGTCGAATCAAATTTGGATATGTACTTCTCTGTATACTTCCATAACCTACATATCCACGCAGTACCAGAACAAGAGGAGGACAACGGGGTGCTAACAGTTCACTCCAAGTTTTCAGAGTCAAACATAACAAGAGACCTACCAGAATGTAAGTCCACAAGTTCTCATGTCATAATCACTGCAGCCCATATCCTTTTTGGATTAAAAGACAAGCGGACACGGCTATCGAGCCGGACGAGAGTGAAAGAGAAATAAGGATCTGACTGTCAAGACATCAAAACACGTCAAAACATACCAGTTCTAGCTGCGGAACGAAGTTCTTGGGAACATGCCAAAATTTCAAGAAAGAACTGTCAACAATCTGGTGACAACAAACCCTGAGTACTTGAATCTCACTATCAGCAAACTCAGGCCGCAGAGCACCCCCGCCTAAGATAATGAACCGGACGACACACCAATACGAAGCCTAGACCAAAATAAGAAGTGGTTGACAAACCAACTACATATATCACTAGAACCTCAATGATAGGAAGGACCTAAACACCCCTTGTAGATTTTGTTTCAGGTCCTATCTCTTCCCCTCTCCACAAAGCATAGAACCGGAAACCAAACCTAACAAGTTTGTCCGGTCTTGGTGCACTCATACTCCCTACACCAGATCTGATCGCTCTGCACAAAAGATCTACGTGAATGTAAGTCCACAAGTTCTCATGTCATAATCACTGCGGTCCACGTTCCACGTCCTTTTTGGATTAAACGACAAGCGGACACGGCTATCGAGCCGGACGAGAGTGATAGTCAGCACCCAACGAAGGTGGCTGCACTGCATGAAACCCTATGATACCCTACGGCGATTTCGATTTACTCACGTAAGTCACCAACAACCACATTCTGTCAAGGACCAATTACCACCCCACCTCAAAACTGACAGAAGAATCAAAATATGCGCACAATCTCGGAGACGATCACAGCATTGTCCGTGATGCGCGAATGGAACAAAGCAACAAAAGAGCCAAGTGGAAATAAATCACCACGCAAACGTTTCAAAGCCCTAAGTGCACAATAATCTTGAAAAAGTAAAGCACAAATATTACTCTGCACAGCATTTCCTCCCAAAACTTGAAAAAAGAAAGAAAAAGGAATGAAGTTCTTGGGAACACGCTTCATACACAAAAAGCATTCGACCTTCCGCTCTAGCTGATAGCTGCACAGTTGAGTCACGTAAACAGTTCATAAATTGTAACATTCGGTGGTTACCTTGCAGCTCAAGACATCAAAACACGTCAAGACATACCAGTTCCGGCTCCGGATTCAATGAGGCTCATAAGAGCTTCTCGCACAACATTCTCGCTACCATTAAACAAAGAAGTTCCGTGCCATGACTAAAAAAGAGAATCACACAACTCATTTATTGCCAAAATTGAAGATTACAGGCAACGCTCACAAAACAGAACTGACGAAACCCTACAGTAGACCAAAGAGTGCAGGTGTCTTCCGCAACAAAGGTGGCTGCACTGCATGAAACCTTATGATACCCTATTTCTTGAAACAAGTATCACTACATCACTATCACTTGCTATCTGTAATTTGATCTCGTCAAATAGCAGAGCAAAGACCAGAGCAGAAAGCAGGCTAAGAATATAGACACAACGCTGTTCAAGCAAGAAGCAAGAAAGATAAAATCCTAATTTGCCCTTCATAGACTATCATTGGTGCGTGGAATGAAGCATCCAACAAGCCATCGCACGAATCCCTAATTGTTCGACTGAGATAAACATGAGGCAAACGCCCCAATTCTAACGATCACACACCCATAACTAGAGCCACGAACATGAGCGTCAACACTGAAGAAAGCCTGCACGGAAGGGTCCAAAAATCCAAAACCCTCCACGAGAACAAGGCTTGCTTCTCTATCAGTCGTGCATGCAATGAAGCATCGAACAAGCCATCACACGAAAACCTAATTGTTCGAAACCCTAACATAAGGCAAACGATGCTATGCATATTAGCAATAACAAAGCAAACATGCTATGCATATTAGCAGTAACAAAACAAACATACCATGCATACTTAGTTGCGAGCTATGGATTACTTGCAGCAGATGAAGGGATTGGAACATAGGTGTACAATCCAAAAGCACGGTGAACTACCAAAATCTCAAGACAGAAGTGCCAACAATCAGGTGTCAACAAACCCTAAGTACTTGAACCTCACTATCAGCAAACTCAGAGCGCAGAGCCCTAAAAAACCAGCATTGCCAAGACAGCTCAAGTTCACAAGATGAAGAACAAAAAACCTTGACGTTCGAAATTCACAGAATCGACAGAGAGATTGTAGGTGCCGCCCGCGCCGAACGTGTCCATGCTCAAACCGTCATCGTCGGCTTCCATGACGCTCCCGTCTTCCATAGTAGCCACACGGGCCTCGAACACGTCCACCACAGTGGCCACCCTCACGCGATTCCTCTCGGGTTTGAAGAGGTTCATCTTTAACAATTTTGACTTGTCATTCTGGTTCACAAAGGTGATCTTCGTCGCTGTCGGGTAGAGAGGGGTGCGCTTAGGGAACACACGAGATGTCTGGTTGCAAGTTGTTGAGTGGTAATCAATAATTTGTCGAAACTCGAATTTTCACTTGATCTTTTCTTCAGTCTTCACTTCAACCTTCCGTTGGCCTATCCTGGTCGTGACTCTATAGGGATAAGGGTAAGGGTGTGTTGTAAGAAACAAGTCCTCGGATGGGTAGAACGGGACGGCCAGACCACGAGCTGAAACCGTCCGAAAGATTAGCTCCTAAATTTCAAACCCACGGTGACTAGGAAGCGCCTTTCACCGGTGGGAACAACATATAAGATCGACCATGTGGGCCATTAATCCCACTTCGTTGCCACAAACACAAAACGGGTTATTATGGAAATCCACAAAAACCGCAACAAAGTTTACGATGCAGAATTGAAATTTGCAACTAGCCTCCAACACCGACTGGGAATAACAATAATTTGAAACGAACCACAAGCCACAACATACAAAAGTCTTCAAATCTTCAAGGTCTTCAGTCTTCTCTCTTCATGTTTTAAGAAAAACAATGAGGATCTTCAATCTCGCTCATCTCCCTCTTTCGCAACTAACCTCTGCCTCTTAAAACCTCTATAACTTTTGATCTATAAATGTGTTTTACAAGTGTGATAGCAATTTGAAGAGCTAACACAACTGGCTACAACATATAAAATTTTCACTAAAAACTAAAACTCTGTCCGTATTTTGTAGCCCTTAAAACATCGGTCTTTTATTTTTGTGAACTTTCTAACCTCACAACTTCTAAAATCTATAACTCCTTCAATACAAATTCAAATAACTTGTGCAATAACAATTTGGAGACAAAATTGCACAAGTTATCAGGTGAAAAAAATTCAAGAACAATCTTAATACAGACCGGAAGTTATGATCCTCCCAAATCTTGGTCTTCTTTCTCCAAGCTTGCACACAATCTCAACTTCAGCACGCTATAACTTTTTTGCTCCAAACTCCAAACGGCTTTTGTAATATCTTTTTAAAACTTTGTAAGAAGGACTGTAATATCTGAAAATTTCAAGATAAACAAACAATTGACTCAAAAGTTATGGCTCGTTAAAGCCTCTGCCCTTTCAATGGAGGTCCTCGGGTCTTCACAACTTTGAACCTCTATAACTTTTAATTCACAACTTCAAATTTAACTTGCAAACACTTTTTGAAAACCTCTCATCACAAAGATTGTAATACCAAATTTTCATTACATAATAACATATGCTCCATGAGCTACATCAATTCCAAGTTCGGCTTCAAACCCCAAAACTCCAAACACACAAAAAAACTCTCTTCTCACACACTCACTCCCTCCGTATCTTCTCCTTCTCTTCTCCCTAATTTAAGGTGAGAGATGAGACTTTTCGGCTCATGTCCCTACTGAGACCCCACCTAAGACCCCACCTAAGATTCCAACTACATCTCCTTTCACACTTCACTTAATTTCCATTCTCCTATTGCAAACTTATTAATACTAATGTCTTTTCCAAGAACTAAAACTACACTTTGTAAATTTTGAAAAGTATTCAAACAACAATAAAGTACTAACATCCAATAGATGTCTACTAGAGGTAAAAAACTAGAGTCCCAATCAAAACATCACTCCATCTGCAGAAACTTGAGTATGCGCCGAACAATGTTGGCAACGTAGTCTGCACGTCCGTCCTTTGACAAAGGATTAACTGGGCCCTCTAACCATCGCTGATGACCACGGCTACCTTCAACGGGCTTCGTCATGCAATACATGTATTGCTCCTTGTTCAGACCTTTAAAACACCCTTCAAAAGTCATTTCACAACTATCAGGTTCAACACACCCAACTTGTAATAGGATCACTAATGCTCGAGCATCCCGGTGAAGGTTCCCGTGCCACCGCTGCCCTATACGGGATTGCTTCAATAGTCGAGAAGGTTCAGCTTCATCACGAAGATGCTCAAATAGCAATGCAGGATCCCGCAATATAACAGGCTGATCTGGCAACTGTGATAATGAAAGTTCAAGCTCAGCCTCCGGTTGAGGCTCCTCATCTTCAGACTCAGAAAAAACCCTCCAGTTCGACATTCTGAATCTAAAGTGGAAAACAAATATCACTAATAGGATTGAATGAAGCTCTAAGTCAAAACCACCGTATATATTGATGTTATGCATGTCAACAGAATGGCGTCACGTTGAAGCTATTCAATAAAACATATTATAATATATTTTTACCCTATGTACATATTTACCACACTACACCGCCATGATCTGTCTACCATCCAACGGAGCAAGAACAAGCAGATTAATAGTTTAAAACATTTCATGAACGCATCCAGATCAAATTACAATGCAGCTCCGTTTATTCAACCAAGAAGCAAGAAAGACAAAACCCTAGCTTCACACAAACATAAACTTAACCCTATGTCAAAGGTAACAACATTCACTGCTCTTTCCAACAATAGCATTGCTACAACGGCTCATCAATTTAGCTTCAGAAGTAATCATCAAACTAGAACAAAAAGAAACACTCAAAAACACTCACCAGTATTGGAACGAAATCCCACGCCAACCTCAAAACCTTCAGCCTTCGAACGCTCACAAGAAATACGCCAAAACCTAATCTGAAACAGAAAAGAGAACCTAACCATTAATTGCTTGTTGGCAAAGACTGGCTCGCCATTCACCTGCCTAATGCAACTGATAATCGGACAAGAGAATGCAACTGACACGCAAAGACACATCGCGCACAAACTATTAAAAACGAGTAGATGATAAGAAAACAAACACGGACCGAATGCAATCGAGCCACAAGCGCAAATGCTCCGATATATTCCACACCCGCAGCACTCCGCACACGAGTACACAAAGCGCGAACCAAAACAGATGACATTTGGAACCGCAGGCAATCAAAGCTCTCTAACCCCAGATAGAGCTCCCAACCCGGATGAGGGAGAAAGAAAGATTCTGAGTATGGCAGGGTTTTAGGGTTTTAGGATTCTACGACACGATGAATTTTACTTTTAATTCAATAACTCAAACATTTAGTATTTAGTGTAGCATTATTCTAATTTTTACGTCACAACTACGATAACTCTTTTTTTTTTTAGGAAACGGTTTTTTATATAATGCAAGCATATGAATATAAGTTGCAAATGTCTCATATTCTATGGCTTACAAAAATAAGAGTATAGCACACATCGACTTATATTCATAAATATATAAATATAGCAAAATATTCATACATTGTGATACACGATAGTTATGGATTGATGATGATGTATAACGTGCACATGCAGTTAAATTATTCGCTCACCAAAACTAATAATGGCTCGGAATATATAGCGGCCATATTTAATTTAAATACAAGAAAAACAATCTATATTATTTGTGTTTATAGGGCTCATTCATGCCCATTGCCTACATTTTTGGACACACTCGAATTATTGATTCAAACATTGCATGAGCATTGTCCGACTATCAAAAAGTTTTATCGTACATAAAGTAGAAGATTGGTTGAATGAAGTGAGTTAAATTATAGGTTCATACTACTATCGCACGGATTCCATGCGATCAAAACATTCATGACTTTCGTGCGTTTATAATATCATATTGTTATAAATGAATGTCGTGCAACTTCCATATATTTAATTGAATTATACATTGTTTTCGCACGGAATGAATACTTTCATAAACCACTAATTCAATGTTGTTTCTACATGAAATCTATATGTTGAACTAAGAAGAGGACGATTTTCCAACAGAAATCACACCGATTTCTTGAATTCATAGGTTCGTAGTACTATCGCACGGATTCCGTTGTCGTGATGTGAGCGGGTTAGTGGTTAAAATTTAGGCATTCATGTGATTAGTTATGTCTCTAAGTATGTTAGTGAGCTGATGTTAGTGAGGTTATTGTTCTAGTTCATGTGCTAATTGTTGTTAGTCGAGGACTGATCTTAGTTTGATGACCGGGTAGGTTAGGTTAGGGTGAGTTAGGGCGGCGGCGGCAGTCAAACCCTAACCGCCAAGGGTTTCCTTGTGCCCTAACCCCTTTGGCTTCCTATTGGCTGGAAGGGTCTAAGGGGTGGTTACTTAAGGTAAAGGAGTTGGGGTGTTTAGTTATTATTCGAGTGGGCATTCGAGTCTTGGTGTTTAAAGAGTTAAAAGGTTAAGAGTATGAGTGTTTCTAAGTGCTTCTAAGTGCTTCGAATGCTTGGAGGGTAGCTCCTAACATGCCTTGTCTAAATTGTGTCAAAATCGAGTATACATACAAAGATATGCACATGAATGCAATCGGGTTATTGAGGTAGTGTTGAAACTACAAAGTCAGTTTGAAGGAAACGCTCACCACGGGTTGTGCAAAGCTCTTCTAACTATGAGATTCATTATGTGAGTTCTTGACAAGGTATTCAACTAACATACAAAGTGTTGTGAACAAAGAATGAATGGGTTATGAGCTACATGAAGGCAAAGTAGACTAAGTCAAATTGTATAGGAAGAAAGTACAACTAAGGTTAGGCATTTGGGTGAGGGTAGATTGACAATGAGAGATTTGTAGAAACATTCTCAAAAACTTCACAACTATCATACAAGGAGCACGGTGCTTACCGGATACGAAACAAACTTTGTGACACCGTGCAATCAAAACATTTACGACTTTTGTACGTTTATAATATTGTATTGTTATAATCGAATGTCATGCAACTTCCGTATAATTGAATTATACATTGTTTTCGCACGGAATTAATACTTTCATAAACAACTAATTCTATGTTGTATCTACACAAAATCTACACAAATTACTTGTTGTCATTTTGGGGAATTTAAAAAATATATATTTATACAATTTTAACCCCTTGACCATCAACCCTACTTTGCCCATCAACTTGTCGGCAATCGGTTTTGAACCCCCAACCTCCTCAATGTGGTAGTATTACCTTAACCACCACACCACAAGTAATTGCACATGTACATGTGAGTTGATTTTCTTTTACTTATACACAAAGAGTGTCTTTGGGAAGTTTTTTCTGTGTCAAAATTTTATTTTTTGAATTTAAAAAAAAGAAGAAGATGATACAGGCTTTTTTCTACATGTGTGATTTTTTCCAAATTTTCCGAAACTATTTTTTATTAACCAAATTTTCATGTCGCCATGGCTGCGATCTGATTTTGTTTTTACTACTGATGTCTCCATCCGTAATCGACACGTTGCAACCGTTGAGTTGATCCGCGAGAGCCTTGACTTGGTTGATGTGCGCCAACATGTCGTCTTCCTCCTCCATCTTGATGGTGAAGAACTTGGGCCTCAAAAAGAGTATGTTGGCCAACGTCTTGGCTTCGTGAATGTTGCAAAGCTTGGACCATGCTTCCGCGGGTGTCTTGCACGAAAGAATGTGCGCGAGTTGCGAATCCGCGAGGTTGAGTGCTAAAATGGCAAATGCCTTCTTCTTTCTCCTCTTGTACGCTTGCACAACCCTCGGGTCCGTAGTAGAGAGAGGGGGCTCCTCACTACCTTCAACAATCTCCCACAACTCCTTCTCCGCCATCACCATTTCCATTTTGAACTTCCACAAATAAAAATTCACCCCATCAAACTTATCCATCACCTTTGCACTTCCACCTTCAAAAGATGTCATGATATTCACTTCAAACTCCCTAGACTTTCTACACCTTGAAAATCACTTGCACCTTTGTGCATCCAAAAACGTAAAAACTCACTCCGAGAGTATCTACACTTTAAAATTCACTTGCACCTTTGTGCACCCAAAAGCATAAAAATTCACCCTTAGAGTCTCTACACCTTAAAAATCCTTTGCACCTTTGTGCATCCAAAAGCTTAAAAACTCACTCCTAGAGTTTCTACACTTTAAAATTCACTTGCACCTTTGTGCACCCCAAAGCATAAAAACTCACCCCTAGAGTCTCTACACCCTATAAATTCCTTGCACCTTTGTGCATCCAAAAGCTTAAAAACTCACTCCTAGAGTTTGTACACCTTAAAAGAATTCTTAAATTTAGCTCAAAAATTGGCACTTTGTGTGTTTTCCAACACCTTTGAGTCACCACCTCATACTCCCCCAAACGTACACTTTTATTCACCCAATGAGAGGAATCAATGGAGACCTAAGCCACCAAATGCTATTCCGCTCCACTCTTGCAAAATGCAAGGTGGTGAACAATAGTAAAGAGTAGAGAGGTTGTGCTCTTAAAAACACAAAATTCACCCCTTCGAAAACGATCTCTCCAAAGTGCCTTAGTACAATCAAACTCTCACGCAACACACATGTGTGGGCCCATAACCTATTAGATGTTAGAGAAATGATTGCACTAGGCACACACAAACACAAGGAATGCGTAGGAAGAGATTATCTTTACTCATGGACTCATGGCCTTATGTATTGTACATGGGGGGTTAGCACTTGCAATCCATACGGGATAACCGGGCACCCCTCTAGTCTCCTACACTGAGGCAAGCCCATACAAAGCTCTCTCTCACCCCACACTACTTATTCCCTCCCCGTAGCTAATTAGCTCCTAGCAATCCCTTCTAAACTATTAGAAGAGCAACTAGCCTTTATCTAGTTCTCCAACAGTTAAAACCCAAATATATTCTAAATTCGATCACGAACATAATACTGAAAATAATTATTGAGTGAATCTTTACAAAATTATGAAATTTAACATTGATAATGTGGTGATTTAAAAATATAAAATTATGTTACTGAAAATTATGAATCCAACCTTGCGAATCACTTTTGAATTGGAATTTCTAGTGAAACATACCTTCAAGATATTCATTATAAAAATTTCATACTAAGACATTTTAAAATTCAAACCATCCAAATAATAAATAATCAACTAAAGGTTTATTTTTTCAAAAATTTCAACAAATGAAATCTCAATCCTTCTTGTTAAAAAACAAAGCTAAATCTAGAATTATATATTGTACCCAAAAGATGACAATCATTTAGAAATTAAAAAAACATTGTCAGTGAAATAGAAGAAAGTTTGAATAGTACGAGGCACTCTTGCATTTCAACCCCCATCACAACAATTTTCATTCACACATTGTCAATATCTTAATCATTGTTAGATTACAAAAGGTTTCAAACTTTATATAAAATATTTGTGATTGCAGTCATAAATCTAATCGTATAGATAGAATCTAAAATTCATAATGTATAAATTTTATCCATACATGAAGTTCAAAATATCCCTTTTTGTTGCATTTGAAAAGGCATCTTTACAATTCTCTAAAATAGGAGAGAGATGAAGACTTGCAGGGTCAAACAATACGTGCATAAGGTAGGTGGCTGGAAAAGCGACCCTTTAAGGGTTGGTCTGCCTTTTTTGCATACGTGCCTGAACTGAAATATTTTTAGCTCATTTTTCAAAGAAAGAAAAATAGATGTAGAACGTTGCACAAGTGATTTCATATTTTTTGGAGCATTTCTGATAGTTACAAATTTTTGAAGTTGAAAAGGCAGTGGTTTTTTAAACCGGCCCCCTTCCGAAATGTACGCAGATGGTACATTTCAGAAGTAAAATCTACCAGAACGCTTTTAGAAGCAGGGTCGCATTTCGAGCCACTTACCTTATGGTGCATGACGAGTCACTTCCATACTCAACCATCACAGTTGGCAAAAAAATAATTATATAAAGAGCTGTCCAAATTTTCAAGAAATTATTTTTTCAAAAACAATAGGATGATTTTAATTTTTTTTTGAAAATATCCATCCATAGAATCTCAAGGAATATTCGTATAAATTCGGCAGTTTAATTAAATAATTGACAGGAGCTGATAGCCCAGTACGGTATTGTGAGTCCACAAGGGTGCACACATGGGGAGAATGCCTTTGCAAAAAAAGAGTCATAAAATATATTTTAAAAGTTTTTTTGACAAGAAGAAAGCTGGATAAGGGTGAGAAGGCCTTACATGCTTTAGAAAGTTATGGTGTCAAAGGTGAACACCAGAAACGACAAAGGCACGTGCCTTGTGAATGGAGATTGGTTCATGCAAAATTAGATTGATTAACTCTATCATTATTGCTCAATCCAAGTGTGGTGACCAACTTACTATTTTCAAAGTCTTATTCAGTGATGTTGGTGAAGAACGACACGATCATAGAAGTCTCAATTTTGATTGACCTTCGGAGTGCAATCGAGAGTGCAATTTAGCTGTGCTGGTGGAGATGCTCTTATAATTCTTCATTCAATGAGTGAACTGTATCGTACCGTATGAAAAGGTTCCTCAAAGGTAGAGTTCATTATATAGTACCAGGTCAAATCTCCAGCCCTCACCAATCCACGGATCCTAGGTATTGCTTAATTTGAATAGAGCCCATCTCATGTCCACTGTGTATCATGCATGCTTGGAATAACAGACTTGCTTATTTTAGCCCATGAATACCGGTATCTCAAGCAAGTCCAGCGTGTGTGATGAACTAGACCTTTTTCTTCTTCTTCTTCTTGATTAGATTGATTTCTATATGAAAAGCTTTAGTTCATTTCAATATATGAGGATTTTTAATTAGCGGGCAAAAAAATTATCTTGTTTGTTTTTTAGGGTTAAATTATTTCTCTTCAATCTTCAACAACAATGTAGAAATATTGTTATTTGATTTATTACAATGTGTAACACTGAATTCGCAATTTTTGTACTTAGTCAAGTACACTGTTGACGTCAACCATTTCTACCATAAAATACAATTTCATGAAAATCGCAAATCTTTTGGGCTATTATGTTTTCCATGAACTATGAAGCTCATGGAATAAATAAAAACCAAAAGATTCAAATAGTTGTGATTAATTACAAAAAATATTTGTATTCCATACTTGTATTGCTCTATGTATTGAACCTTCCATGCATTTGAAACGTAGAAGTATTGCCTACAATTTGACATTTTTGGATATACACAATTCTTTATAATATATTTTGTAGCGTTTTCATTAACATATGTTTTTAAACTCATTTTTCATGCATGAAAAATTATACTCAAATCACCGCAAATAAATTTGCAAACATAAAACTTTGTTGTTGTGTGATCGAACAAAGTCATTGAGCTTTTCAAACCCTACCAAGTTCCAAACCACATATTGCTCTATAATCTCCTTTGAGAGAAGATAGTGGATACCGCTCTTCGTCCTTCAATCGCAAAGAGACTCTTGTCAGGAATTTTGGAAGCCACTCCTTAAAAGTGACAAAACGAAAATAAAAGCTGACCATGAAATGTCCACGTCCACTCACGATCCAAATTTTAGGTGCATCAATCAATGTGGTACATGTAGCCCCGGTAAACAGAAGATGCCAAATACGAAAACCAACTCGTATTAACCCCAAGTCCCCAACGAGCAATTTAGTATTAACAAAATATAATAATAATAATATTATTATTACTATTATTATTATTAATAGAAACATCTAAAAGCAACTGCTCATCCAAGTTGTTTATCAAATGTACTACTCCATTGATATGTTGGATTCAATATCCTCTCTAATTTCACACTTGTTATTGCAAATTCATTGTACATCCCAATAATCTCTCATGTTGTGTACAAATATCACGTTGTCAGTGCATTTAGAAGTCAATTTATCCTCCCAAGGCAATGCAATTAGAGAAGTTTCAGTGCATTTGAATTCTAAAATGTACGATGATTCCTTCGTGACGATGTTTCCAGAAGCACTCCTCTAACAAATTGATTAAACCCTGAACCCTAAGACAGATTGTATCACAAATTATGAAACCCTAAACCCCTCCCATTTGGTCAAATAAAATAGTGCTTTGTGTGGGTGGCACTATTACTAAAATGTAGGGTAGCATGACTAAACAATAGGTTTTTTTTTTCTTGTTACAAGAAGATAGAAAAAACAAAAAAAACACTATTGTGTGAAAGGGACCTCCGAACTCTGATCCGTACCGAGGAAAAGTCAGCGGCCTTCACTGCGGCAAAACTAGCGGTGGGATTCATCGACAAGCAAATGAACAAAGTCAACGGACCAAGTACAGTGAATGCTTGGCTAGTAATAACGTCGGTACAAAGGTGATACTGTAACATGTTGACGAATTGCTAATGGAACTGGAAGCACATAAAAATCTTGCATGGTTCACTGCATGCAGAATTGCAGATAGAACCTGAAGAGATAATTAAGCAATTTCCCAACTCCGTACAGTGTGGGTTGATCCATAAGCATTTCTGTTCGAAACTAATTCTAGGCTACACCATCCATGCAAAGTAGATCGCTCCATGCTCGCTACGAGTGTTCTTGGATTGAAGTGATGTACGAAGTCAAATCTAAAAAATTTCAGGCATTCGAGAGGAGAAGAACTACCGTTTCCGCAAAGGACGGAGACCAGAGCAAACATCGAGCAAGAATGGACATGGTAAGAGAGGTTGGGGACTCCTTGATCCCAAGCTCGCGAGCTTTTGCAAAGCAACGGTGCTGCATGCTGCAGTCTGTTGCGGGTGATCGTATGGCTGTTGTGGTGAATTGAGGCTTAAGAATGGCAAGTCGTTTCTACACGCATCACAAGAAGATGGATTCAGGATAATCATTCTCCTCGATTGCCTCCAGGCCTTGGCAGACCCTTCCCATACGGACCAGATCTACACAGTCAGATCGACTGTACTTGCCGCCGCTGTGCCCACAACTGAATCCTATTCCTGCTTGAATTGGCGGGAATTTCTCCAAGCCTTTTTTCTCGTCACTCAGGGCCAGGACCTTATGTATATATACATAATCTCATGATGAATCAGCCATAGTTGATTGCACTCGATTGCCACCAGTGAGGTTTTCACGGATAAATTTCATCCAGCCATCCATACATGCACGCTGCCAAGCAAGGGATTATGTTGATCGTCACTCACCTTTGCATTTTGTTTCTATCATTATTCTCCATTTGGTCTGTACATCATATCAAATGTATTTGAATGAAATTTATATTTGAACTTAAACATCTTCAATTTATAATATGTATTCAAATTTTTCTTTTTAATTTTCAACTTGAATAAGTAGTGATTGAAGGGTTCAAGGCCATTGTAAAGTCTAAAAATTTAGCTCTAAAAGTTGACCTTCAAAAACAACCACTTGGCCCTACTGAGTACATGAAGTCTTGTAGAGTTTAGTTGTGGAACCATGTCTTTCCATCACTCCTCAAAGAAAAGGGCATTTTCTCTAGAACCAAGGTTTTTCAAGAGAACATGTTTGTATATCTAGCTGTCAAGCGGATTTTTGGGAGATAAGAGACTGAGTACTAAATTTTTGCAATGCAATTCAAATGATTTAATTTTGCATTACATTTTTGACTCTATCAATCTATCTTCCGGATATTTTATAAAAGAACTCTATCCAAAAGGTGCACTTCAAAAGGTTGATCTCTCAGTTTTTCTCAATACGTGGTTGAATAAAAACTATGTACAATATATGTACCCATCGGGTCAGATTTGATTATAATTTGTATTGCATTTGAATTTGAATTTTTGGTATTTAAATTGTACAAAACCTTTCTGTCCAATAGAAAAAGAGGTCACTAAGATATCTTTTGATAGAGCAAAAGTTAGTGGGATAATTGTTGGGCCTAGTGATGATTCCATTCATATGAGTGATAGGGATGATGAGGTCATAGTTCATCTCGAATTAATAGAGAAAGAATAGCACAAGATTCTAGCTAAAAGAGCTAAGAAAGTGAAAACAACTAAAGGGGGGGTTTATACATGGGGCCGGATTGAAGGTTGGCCAGAACTCTCCAAGTTTGAGCCAATAGAGTTGCTCCATTTCTTCAAATCCAGCCCAAGGCGTTTATACATGGGGTCGGATGGAACTACCACTCATCCTACGTGTCGGCTTAGGTGGCATGGTTTTGGCGCCAATCCATCCGGCCCCAAAAGAGCAATCGGGTCGAGGTTTTTGGTGGCCGGAACTCTCATCTTGGGCCGGATGAGGCTCCTCCGTTGGATTGTACCAACCTCAACCGTTGATGAGACAAATTCTATTTTACTTTTCTACAAGTTTGTGTCTGTCTGTTGTTTCCACCTTAAGTGAATGTTACTTAATAGAGAAGTGAATGTCACTTAATAGGAAAGTGAATGTTATTTTGTCATTAATAGGAAAGTGGATGTTATTTTTTATTTTAAGAATGAAAGTTATAGGGAAGAATAGATAAGATTTATTTTTTTAATATTCAAATGAAAACAAAGAGAAAGGGGAACATATATATATTTTTAATTTTTTTTATAGAAAATATATTTTTTATTTTGTTATTAATGGGAAAGTGAATGTTATTTTATTATTATTAGAAAAGTGGATGTTAAATTAATAATAAAGTAAATACTATTAATAAAAAAGTGAACGTTATTAATGAGAAAGTGAATGTTATTTTTTATTTTAAGAATAAAAGATAAGAGAAAGGTAAGAAAAGAAGACCTTTTTTTTAAATTCAAAAGAAAATGAAGAGAAAGGAGAACATGTGTATTTTTTATAATTTTTCTAATTGAGCATTGAGAAAATCCAAGAACACATGGACCAGCCATTCGGGCTTAGAATCCGGCCCAAGGAATTTACACCAACATGGTTCGGATGAAAAAACTTAAAAAGCCGGCCATCCGGGCCTAGAATCGGGCCCAAGGGGTTTACACTAACATGGGTCGGATGGAAAAATTGGAGCCAGATTGTGGGCCGGATTGAAGGCAAATCCGGCCAGCCTTCCATCCAACCCATGTTGTAGTATAAACCCCCCCTAAGACATTTTTGGAAACAACATTTTGTCCCCAATCCAAAATCCAAATCATTATCTCAAAATTCCTCATCTTGAATCCTCAACACTTAAGTCAAACGCACAAATTCCAAAATCAAAACTGCTATATCTAACAATCTAGGCCTCTCTTAAGAATTTTATTTTTCACTTTCGGATTCCTAGATCCCAAAAATGGGGGGTAGGTCCACTCAGAATCCAAAAATAAATATTGAAGTTTCTTAAGGATACCCTTGTAACCTAAACTCTAAACCCTAACCTTGTAGATACTTCATAGAACTTTCCAAAAAGGTCTTTTACTTTGTCAAAAATACTAAACATAGACGCAATGAATGGATGAAGTTCAAACAATTCAAACTTCATCCGTCCATAACTCATCCATACGAGGTCCAATGAGGGCGTGGCACATCATCATAGATTCCAATCAAGATGACCTATGACATCATATGTGCTAAATTAAATCGCCCTTCTAATTATAGAAAGTAGAAGGTATCCATTTCACCTTTGACTCCTAGAAATATCTATTTTTAGCCTAAAATAGACCTCAAACCTTGTAGACACTTCATACAACTTTGCAAAAAGGTTTTTTACTTTGTCATCCAATACTAAAAATAGACGCAATGAACAGATGAAGTTCCAAAAGCTCAAACTTCATCCATCCATTTCTCTTACATACAAGGTCGTATCAACAAGTGTGAAACTAATTTGAATCACCCATCCATAGACCTACAACATTGCCTAAGGTCCAAACTCCAAAGTCAATCACTTTCAAAAAGTCAACTTCAAATGTTCTAAAAGTCAAAACGGCCATATCTTCTAAAAAAAGCCCTATGCTTGGGCTTTTTATTACTCCATTGTGTTCACAAGCCTTGAAAATGGGGACGTGGGTACCCTCCAATTTGACAAACTCTTCACCATTACAAAGATAGCAACCCTAAATGACACTTTTAAAACGTTCATTACAACCAACCCTAAAGTTTTTCGAAGAAATCAATACCACCATTGTATTCACAATACCTAAAAATAGGGGGGAAGGCCTAGTCTAAACTTTAAAACACTTCCAAATAAAGAAAGTCAACTCGCCCTTTAAAAGTCCAACTTGCTATATCTCGCAAATGCTGATATTTTTAGGGCGGTTTTTTGCACCATTGGATGCGCAATAGTTGAAAACCAGGGGGGGGGGGGTAGACCAAAAATGAGCTCCAAAAAAGTATGTCAAAAATTCGTGGACACACTTGTAACCCTAAACCCTAAACCCTAAACTCTAAACCCTTAACACGTTCTACAAAACCACACGACCAATACATGGATATCGTAAATGGTGTTTGGCGCTAGAGACAAGGAAATGACAAAAACAATAGAAGTAAGCATGTTGTGTAATATACCTATCCCAGTTGGAAAGCCGTTGACAAGCTCTGTTGGAATGTAGACAACTCGGTCGTTCACAGTTGTACCATGCAATATAAGCTTTAGTACGTGTAATCCCTGAGGCGGTTATATGCCCTTGCCTCATTTACGAGTGCATGTACCTGCAAGAATGTGACATGAGTCAGTGGGAATACAATTGAATCATTCTCAAAGATGGATCATGTCAATCACAACAAAAGAAGAAAGGCTAACCTCTACGCGGACTAAAAACATTGGTGCAACTTTCATAGCCACATGATGATGATCGATTCTGCCACGGACAATATTTCCACTCCACCCCGTAGCAAAGCGACATGCTTCCAAATGCAAATCTGCTGCCGCAATCTCCGGCAATTCAAGATTTCTTTTACTCTATTTATTCTGTCTGCAAGAAAACACATGCATCATGTATAATCAGACTATATAAAGGGCACATGCATACTGCATGGGTATTTAAATATACTTGCTACCTATTTGCCCATGGCCAAAGACAATGATTATGAAAACAGCTGTGACGTTAAGCAAAATGTCAAGGCAATAAATTGTAATACTTACTGTGTTTCAAAAACACGATTTATTTTCGGTCTTTTGATATCCCTGACCTTCACATATGGATCTTGACTTTTTGGGTCCTCTTCACTTTTTTGCTCCTTAACTTTCTTGCAATA
>CAXARX010000436.1:0-27888 GCA_963971425.1 Bryoerythrophyllum caledonicum | reverse complement strand
ATGTAGGGTGAATATCAAAACACTTCCCAATCAATAGCATTTTCATTTTGAATTTGAATTCAATTCATAGGTGAATGATTTTAATTGATTTTTGGATGTGGCAAGGAGGCAAATCATGTCCTTTAACTTCTACAGATTCTCACCTAGCTCTAGATTTGGAGAATTGCAAAAATACAACTAAAAGAAATATTTTATCCGTTAAGAACAAAAATCGTATAATGCCCTCAAACAAGAAAAGAACCTCTAATTTCAACTTCCAAGAATAGTTTTCAAAATTTGATCTTTTCAAAATTATATTTCAAAATTGATCTATTCAATTAATTATTGTATGAAATCTTCATCAACACCCCAAACTTTTATTTCAAAAACTAAGATTCCATTTTTGATAAATTGTTCCGCATGTTCTACAATGTATTACATATTAATTGATTGAAAAATGTTTATATTATATTTTTAAAAATTAGTTGTGAAAATATTTTAAAAAAACATCAATGTACTCATCACCAAAGAAACAAGCACATTTGAGTTATTCGTAAAGTACTCTAAACCGGGGTTTAAACCCATGAGTTTTGTGAAAAAGTCGGTTGAGTTGAAAAAGTCGAAATAAAAGTGGGTATGAAACTTATTTTTCCATCAAAATGGTGCCTACAAAAGTTTGGTCCCCACTTTTGAAGTCGTGTGACATAAGTATCTTGCAAAAAAGTTTGACGCTTCAACTATAGTTGCCTTTTTAACTTCCAAAAAAGTCATGCCCAAAGTGGGGTGGACTTTACAAAGAACTCAATTATCAAGGAAAAGTTTTACAAAATTAATAGATAACTCAATGTTAAGGTGTATCCAATAATAAAAATTGTACAACAAATTTCTCTCAGTTATAATCAAGTTTTAGAAAACTCATTGCACTATCGTGCTTAAAATTAAAAAGTTGTCATAATACAAGGGTCAATTAGTAAAGTATAATTATAATTTTGGAAATATATATTCAATAATATTTTCAATCTCTAGGAGCGTTAGAAATGGTTGAGTAGCTTCGCGTTCAGTGGTGAGGTCGATGTTTCCAGTTTGTGTATTCCCTCTTGTTTTGAGTATGACGTTCAAATCTTCATCACTTTTATCTGTCGGAAGTGTTGCTCGTATTTGGATTGAAACACAACGTCAATGTGATTCTCTCCAATACTCTTGTTACTCAACCTAGATCAGATCGGCTATAGAAAATCATGGGCTGTCATTCCGTGTGCCGATCTTAATTTATCTAGTGCATAGATTATTAGATTTCCGTGTATAGCTCAGGTTTCACATCTTAGCAATACAATAGCGAGACATCCACCAAGGCACCTCGACTCTGCATCCATTGATTTTTCAATTTCAGACGCGTATAGTGCCTTATCGCTCATCTAGGCCCAAAGTGTTGTTCCCTTCCTCATTGGTCTTACTTTGCATCATTTCTTTAGTTTTTGTCGTTTATGCTATGTCCATCTATTATTTACTAAGCAACAATGTGGTTATTATAGATCTATGCTAAGTCAACAGTGATGAGATGTCCAAATCTAACAATGAGGAAATCAGAGACTTTCCCACCCTCCTCTGCTACAACACCACTACACTCAGCAGTCTAGACAACTAGCAAACAACCTTCTACCACAAATTCACAAAGCCAACAATCATGATACTAACAACAAGAGAAATTGGTGCAAGATGATTATGAATAAAAGATCTATGGCTAAATGCAATGACATCCGCATTCCAAGCACAACTCGTGCATTTATCAGAGAACCCTTTTCAATTGCCGCATGATCATTTATATCGGCATCGACATGTACAAGAGTCTCTTCCACCCTACTGGTACTAAGCATCGGTACTACATGGTCCTTAATTATCTTAACGACTCTATCCAACAACGCAACCCCCTCCCTTGTGACTACACCTGGGCACGATATAACATCCAAGCGCCCGACTTCACCAACTCGGACCCCCACAATTTTGCCCAACGCCACAACTCGCTCCCTCGAGCTTGTCACAACATCCAAGCGCCCGACCTCGCTATTCAAAGAGACATGGCTCCGCATCACTGCACACTCACGACCTTCCGTAACCCTCAGATGGCGACAAACAGAGCTCCCCGAAACTGCATCACATGCATAGCGTAGCGTATAATACCAAGATCAGTCCCAACTATCCTATCAAACACCACAATCGCAAGTTCAAAAACAGTGTCCCTTTCCAAACTGCAGAAACGAACAACAACAATAACATCCGTACAAGCAACTTGAATCTAAGTAACCCCAACCCAAATCAATACAATGACAACATCAGTGTGGCGAATAGGAACGTAGTTAGTCCATACTAATAAAACAAACATCCGCTCAACGAACATCAAGGCTAGTAGTAGGCGCACACGCATGATGACCAACACTCAAATTGCAAGAGACAAAACCAACATACGCATTGCGGCCAACATCTACACCATAGTGAACACTCGGTTCACATTCATCTATACCAGGACCTTCACTCCAACACAACTATCCTAGCCCATACTAAACGTACCTAACCCCCTAGCTCATGCGAAGTCCAACTCTAAGCCTACTTACACCATCAACGACAAGACGAGCAATATCCACCGCAGGATCACCGACCATACCTACTCGACCACCAAAAAACCCCGCAACTCTAACTTCACATGTGCCAATGCAACTGACAACGAGAGCAACGTAATGCCGCCAACAACGCAGCACCACCCACAGCCACCCCGACGCAACCACACCGCAATGCTACACTACTAGAAAATCTGTGACCAAGTCAACAGAAATTGTGCAAGAAAGTGTTGACTTGCCTTGTTAATTTGGTCATGTTGACCTGGACAGTACCTAACAAAAATTTGCTCATTTTGTTGTTGATCTGGTCATCATTTTTCTACTTTGAATTGTTGGATGTGACATTACCTAAAAAAAAAATTGGCTTTTTTAAAAAATTGGTCATTTTGTTGATCTGGTCATTTTTTGTTGACTTGGTCACATCAGCAGGAAGTGTGGCCTCCGGGAATCGAACCCGGCACCTCGGAGATGAAACTCCAAGGTCTTAAGCCATTAGACCACTGCTGACCTTATATGTCTTAACTCTCAAATCGTTTGTATTTAGTTAGTTTCTCAAATTTTCTACTTTGTCATGAGAATTCAGCAGACTTCAGGGGCCATTTTCACATAGCAAATGAACTTATTTTCAAAAACTTTCAACTAATAAGAGTTGGTAAATGAAGTTAAGTTTCACCTCCAAAAATCCGTTTGCAATTTGGAGTTTTCAATCAAAAGTTATGGACAAAATTCAGAGAGGGTGTTAAAAAGTGTAAAAAAAAATGGCCATTCCAAACCCTCTCTGAATTTTGTTCATAACGGATTTTTGGAGGTGAAATTTAACTTCATTTACCAACTTTTATTAGTTGAAAGTTTTAAAAAATAAGTTCATTTGCTATGTGAAAACGGCCCTGAAGTCTACTGAATTTTGAAAACACCAATTCGTGAATGATAAAGTTATTCAAAAAGAATTCACATATGCTTTTCCTTCAAGCATGAATATGAAATATTTTTTTGAAGTTTTAAGTATAGAAAAACAAGATAATACACTAATACTTGTCTTTTAGCATGAAACATAAGTTTTGACTCTTTTTTTTGACCAATCACAATGAACTACATTATGATGGAGATTATGCACCAAAGCAAGAAAAACTCCCCTAAGGTATTTTTAAGTTCCTATAGAAGAATCTTATTGTGTCTTCATGCCACCCACAAATTTCCCGATGACTACTATTGCTAATTCAAAAAGA
This sequence comes from Bryoerythrophyllum caledonicum, assembly GCA_963971425.1. Classification (NCBI taxonomy): domain Eukaryota; kingdom Viridiplantae; phylum Streptophyta; class Bryopsida; order Pottiales; family Pottiaceae; genus Bryoerythrophyllum; species Bryoerythrophyllum caledonicum. The sequence continues at coordinate 24,071 of CAXARX010000436.1, read as the reverse complement.
GAAAGAGAAGGTAGCAGAGAGGTTAATTGCACCCTTTTGATTTTAGAGATAACTTTAATGATTCAATGTTGCCAAATTTGTCATTGATTTCACATTGAGAAATGTTCAATTGATAACATTGTTGTCAAGCAATGAGCATTAAGTAAAAGAAATTACACATCGTTACAAACCTTGCATAAACCTTAGATAATATAATAGAGCAACAAATCCGTTTGCAATGGAATTACAGTCAATTGCAATCAAAAGTTAAGTATATGTGGCAATGACATGGTAGTATCAAAATTCATGAAATACAAAATTGCATTTTAGTATTACCTAAAAAAAGTCGGTCTATGTGAAAATTCTCTTTCAAATTTGTTTTCAAAAGGGTGTTCTATTACATGCTTTATTATTCTAGCGACACTCTTTTTTAATAATTAACCCAAAACTTTGATACTCTAGAATGCTAAAGGCATCATTTAAGAACAAAGTTCTACCTACATTGTTATAGTCAACATTTACAAAACCAATGCCTAAGACAAAGTCAAGGCTTATTAAGATAGTTCAATGGTAGGATTGAAGGATAAGAGTGTGTTTTGAACCACATAATGCAAGCTCAATAATGAGATTTTGAAAGGTGACCAGTTTCAAAGTTACTTAGATTTTTGGTTAACTTTTCAAAAATATAAGAAAATAATTTCACGAATGACCTATGTCAAAACCTCTCTATTATAATATTTATACCAAGAACGGACTCACACACAAATTATTATGAACTTAATAAGTGAGAGTGACTTACTCATATCATTTAGGGGAAAAAAGAATACTTTGAAATTTGAAAGGAGTTGGTAACTTAGTACATTGATTGAAATCAAAACACATGTACTAATGGAATATGAATTAGAGGATTCAAGCTCATTATTGAAGATGAATTTTTTTTTGAATTTACAACTTCTCTTAGTTTAAAATTTTTTACGAAAAATCTTTTACTATATCAAAACGACCTCCAAAGTCTTCTAAATTTATCAAAAAACTAATTTCCAATGCTTTTTAGAATTTTGTCTATAACTTTTGATTGGACATTTGAAATCTCAAACAAGTTGTTGAAGATGACAGTTCGTTTAATTCCACAACTATTTTTAGTTGAATTTTTTTTGAAATTTTTTCATTTATTATGCGCAAATGACCTCCAAAGTTTGCTAATTTTAATGAACATCACATTCTAAATACATAATTTAAAAAACAAACTACATTGTATAATGAAGATTTAAAGAGATTCTAAGAGATTCCAAAAGATTCTAAAAGATTCTTGAAGGTTCAAAAAATGTTCAACAAAAATTTGTTGATTTTGTCACTAACTGTCCAAATCAACAAAAACATGAACAAAAACAGTAAAGAAATTAACCATTTTGTTACATTGTGCCAAATTAACAAAAACTTGTGAAAATGAACAAAAAGTGTTAACAGTTTTGTTGATTTGGACGTTGTACTACGAAAATTAACAAAAATTTGTTACCATTTTGTTACCTTGTGCGAAATCAACAAAAATTTGTTAAAATGGTCGATATAGTGCCAAAATTAACAAAAAGTAATGATTTTGTGTTGATCTGGACATCATTTTCTACTAGTGCTACTACAAGACCACCCACATTGATCCCAACACAATGCCATTGCAACGCCACAACAAAGCCACCAATAGTCACCTCAAAACAACATCATGGCAATGCCATCCATCCCAACGCTGTTGGGTTGAAAAGAGTTGCCTTGGGAAAATACTGAGTTTCTCGTTGCAACTAATTACAGTTGGAAAATGAAGAACTCTAAGTTCTATTCTAATTGAATAACGTGTGGTATGTCTTCTACAAGCTTATTTAGTCTATTGACAATACTTGAGAAGTTTAATCTCAAAATTACTATTGTTCTAGAAATTTAGAACTAGATAAATTTCATGATTTGCAACGAAGAAGGTATCACATCTTCTCTTACTGCAAATATCATAACTTCTGTAAATCTATTCCAATTCTCAAGTATGATGAATATTTGTAAAGATAACTTAAAAATCAAAATGAATACAAAGTTACAAGTAGAAAGAAATAAAGATCAAACTATGATGAGAGGTCGAAGTTCCTACTCCTCAAATGGGTGGTACCAAACATCTTTTAGTCAAAAGTCTAACTTTTGCTATACTACAAATCTTGAGTATGATAGAGATTTGTAAAGAAAACTGAAAGCACTATGAAGATACAAAGTTTTAAGTGGAGATTAGCCAAAAACGAGATCGTGATGAGAGAACTTCTTACTCCTCAAAGTGGATGGCAACAAACTACTCCTTCATTCAGATGTCTATAACTTTTGCTACAATTCTTTAAATCTAACGAGATTAGTCTTCATAAAAGCGCAGCTCAACAAAGAACAAAATTACACAATTTCATTTCAAAACTATACATACATCAAAAGATATGAGTGAATGATCACTCAGGTTTCAACTAGACAAAAAAATCAACTCTCCAAACTATATTTTCAACCAGGGAATCTAAACATGCCTAAATGGTCTTCCTTCGATCCTTTCTATAGTATCTCCGTCCTTGTCTTCCACATCAACGCTTATCTTAGATCAAATGGTTTCTCAAACCACGATTGGTTGCTCGGATTTTGCTCCATCCTTCTATCTTCCACGTCAACCGTTATCGTTGACTAAATGGGCTACTGAACTATGATTGCTCAGTCAAACTCGACCCCATCATCCTATCCTCCACATTAACTCTTATCTTTTGACTAAATGGACCTTTGAACTACAATTGGTCGGTCAAACTTCATCTCATCATCCTATCTTCTACATCAACTCTTATCTTTGACTAAATGGCTTCTGAACTACAATTGGTTGCTCAGATTTAGCCCAATCCTTCTATTTACTTTACAACGCACGAAAACAAAGAAGGTAGATTAATTTATAACCTTCTTCTCTCAACTTTGACTTCAAACACAAGATAAATAAACTAACACACTAAGAAATGTCTGTCAGAGGTAAAAAATAGAGTTCCAGATGAAATATCACTCCATTTGCAAGAACTCGAGGATGCATTTGACAGTCTTCGCGATGTACTCCGTACGATGGTGCTCTTGTCAATGGATTGACCAGGCCTTCCAACCAACGTTGATGACCACGACCTCCCTCGATGGGTTGATTCATGGAGTACATGTACTGGTCGTGATTAAGACCTTCGTAAGATCCTTCAAAGGTTACTTCGCGGCCGCCGGGTTCAACATTCCCGACCTGCAACAAGATTATCAGGGCTCGAGTATCACTCTGAAGATTCTCGTGGCACCGTAATTCCACGCGCGGTTGTTTGGGTGGTCGAGAAGGTCTGACCTCTTCTTCTAGAGGTGCACGCCTCAATGGAAAAAGAAGTTAGTCCGGCAGTTGGGATAGCGAAAGCTCAGGCTTTGCCTCCGGTTGAGACTTGTCATCTTGAGACTCCGAAAAAATCCTCCAATTTGACATATCGACACTCAAATCAAACATGAACATAAGACAAAGATCACTTGAGTCTAACAAGGCTTTAAAGGGATTAAAACTCTAATAATAGGTTCAAATCCTATAGAAGGGGCGTCACCTTGAAGCCATCTAGATTACGTCATATTTTTCATCATATCCAATCAAACTAAAACAACACATTACTATACATTTTTACAGTATGAACGCATTTGCAGTGCGACAGCGCAACACCACTTAAATGCCACTGCAACCCCACCACATTCACCCCTGCGCAACGACGTTGCAACGCCACCGCACTCTCATCCACCCCTCTCATCCACAACACTGATAAGGCTACAACCACCCGGCTCTACGTAGCATCGCTATTTTTTCCCACTTAATGTTATGAATGCTAGAACAACCACTGACACCTTCGACAACACTAACCCCAACTAAAGTCGCCACCGCAACACTAGTCTCCCCATCGAACACCACAATCCCCTAGAGCAGGATGCACTTACAAAAACATGGAAAGTGTACGAAGGGCCCAATTTGTGCATTACTTCCATATCATCGACACGGATTCCTTTAGCACCAACTCTGCTTTTCAGGGTTCAAACAAAAGCCCTTACGCTATTAAGACCTTGAATGCGCCTATCAAAACTTAGCCAACCGAAGCATAGAAAAATCAAAAGGTAAGCAAACCGGAACATTCTAATAAGTTCCTCTACAATAACTCCTTGTCTACAGAAGTAATTATTTTCAAGTTTAGCCGAAACCCACCAAATAGTCCAAAATCAAGTCAATGCCAACGCATGTGGAGCTCAAGCTTCAAGTCAATTCAGATCACTCGAGCATTGACAATCTGCAAACCCCCCAATCACACGTCTCCAATTACAAAAAGTTGACAAAGCATGTGCATTATTCCCTCCTACATCACCCACGTTAATAAGACATTATTTCTGTTACAACGGACGTGCAAAAGCCAAAGACAAAGTTTAGGTATGCTTAGCGCAAGAGTCCAAGAAATTCAAACCGCATTACCCACACAACTCCAAACCCTCCTAATCTTAAAAAAACCAACGCTCCCTCTCTTATCCATTAATACTCATGCGCATGATACGCATACTGTAAATAACTCTCCCGCCAACGCCAACTTCATTATTTGCCACTACAAGATACGCCCCCTCACAGCTAGGCAGGCAACAAACAACGCGGCCATGACTTTAGAACTCCACTAGGGATATAAATTAGTCAGTAACCTCTGCGTCGAGCGCATACCTTCTATAGTTACCATGCTCCCTTTTGTCTCAGTACCACGCTCAACAACATCCTTATCCGCTCTCCGCCAGCTAGTCGTAGTAATCCTAGATGGTATCACGAAAAGCTCTGCACGCAATGGAGTTGTCACAACAATAATTGCAGAACTGAGCCTCACCTCAACGACAACACTTCTACAAGGCACCTATTAAGAAGAGGCATCATGGACCTGCTGTTGCTAATGAAGTCAGAAACTGGAAAGCTATTCAAGGTGACAACAACAAAATTTTCCCTGAAAATAGAAAGGCGGAGGGGTGGAGCCGAGATTGGAGCAGGAGAGACGAAATTGAAGATCAATTCAACCCCGTCAATATAGTTTCTTATTTTTTCCCATCTTTGCAATTTAGGGCCTACTTTAACTACGCTTTTGATTTTAAGATTTATTATGCAAGCCGTTGTATATGTGACCACCATATGAAAAAGAGCTATGCCCTCAAATGTAAGAATTGCATGTGTATGGTCAATATCAGTAGCAATCTCAATAATCACTACGTTTGTTGGATGTGTGACAACAATAGACATTGTTTTGACTCCTCTTATGATTATATACCTTAGCTTTGCATGCCTATAAAATCAACCACAATAATAATAACTACATCTTCTACTCATTGTTGTGCACAATTATTACAAATGATTGGACTATCCGCTTAAACATTGTTGATTTGCCTAATAACGTCAATAACTACAATAACAAAGATAATTTTGTTAGTAGCGTGGTAGATTTAAGACCCTCTAAAAACTACCTATATTTCTCTAATTATCATATCGCTGTAATAACCATCACCCTCGGCACGCGAGTAAGTGTCCACAAGGCCCCACAATTGCAATTGACGGAACGAACTACCCTTGTGACCAACAAGGGGAGAAAGAACAGTAAGCCTTTGAGAATGAATAATTTTCTTGTTTAAACGTTTATTATAGAATGGAGAAGGTAGCACCAAACACAATGAAAATTCACTACAGCCCGACTTACTTAGAGGATGAAGTAGAGAGCGTCTTTACCTTCAAGCTCCCATCCATGGATATGATCTCTGCTAGCCAGAAAAGGCTTAGGACAAAACGCTCGCTGAAAAGCCCACCTTTTTGGTTGGGATATCATGCCATAAATTGGATTAATAAAGGTGATGGTTCTTTAAATTGAAGAGATGCCTATTTTTCACAATCTAATGGCATTAAACATGAATAAAGAAGAGGACGATTGAGTGTCGTCAATAGACCTCAGCTTCTCATTGCTGTTCCAAACAAAATGGCCATACTTAAAAAAAGATGGGAGTCAACATTACAATATCACCCAAATTCTGGTTGATAAAAGTCTAAAAAGGAAAGAATAGTATGAGATGTTCAAAGAAGTAGTCCAAGAGAGCTTTGATAGGGGATTTGATTACAAGGTCATGAGTATTCAGAAGAAAAAAGAGGATGAATTTTGTTAGATCATGACCACCTCTCTTGAGCAAGTTGTCAATTTTTTTCAAAACAACGTAACAATTAACAATGAGATTTTGGTAGGATCCCAAGCTAGGCATAGAAAAAATCTTTGAGGATGATAAGGATAAAAAAGAATGTGGTAATTCTAATATGCCAAAAACCTGAACAAAGTAAAGTGCATCCAAGAGATTGAGAATGCTACCAAAACTTATATGGGTACTAATAACATTGTTAGTTTTTCTTTAAGCAAAATAAGGGAAATAATTTGGTACTTAGAATGTCCAATGCTTGAATGCGGCCAACTATAAGAAATTTTTAAACAATAAAGCTAAAAATTTAGGCAAACGTGTTGATTTGCACCTCATCCAAAGAGTATGATGTTACGAACATACTACATCAACTGTAGACTTCAGTAGGAATTAGCACATATTGATTATACTACTGTTGTAACTCGTAGTAAACTTGAAAGGATACGCTAGGGCCTTAGGAGCCATCTAATTGACTTATATGTCTTGTTTGTAGCAACTCGTAGTTGCTAGATTCGTTTATTGACAATAGGCGACATCTAGAGGTCAAATAGGGATTGTACGGGTCATTAAGTTGACAATTGAGGCTTGTTTATGGCAACTTGAAGTTGCTAAATGCTCTTGTTGACCTTAGGTAACCTTCTTAAAGTCCTTTAGACTTCTAAGTACGTTTCAACAGCCTATAGATCCCTCTACATGTGTCTCATTTGACTTCATAACCATACATCTTTCTAGTATAAGATGAGAGGTTGGAGAGGCATTCTCCACTCTTGTCAACACATTTCTCTCAATTATAGTATTTAATCTTGCTTCTCGTTAGTAAAACACTTGATTTTCCATATATACATCCTAAACATCTCTCTTGATCCGTGTCCTTTTACACTAAATGGTTCAGACATGCATGAAAATAACTTCCAATAAAATAAATTGTAAAACAATCCACATTGCAAAAAGGGCATGAAAATAACTTCCAATAAAATAAATTGTAAAACAATCCACATTGCAAAAAGAGCATGGACAATGAGAAAAATGAAGTTAGGTAACTTTGGTTTATACATAATGTAAAAAAAAGAGGCATAGTTGAACATTTACGAATTTAGGGCCAATATGCATATCATAAACATTTTCATCGTGAACCATCATGTAAAAACAAAGTCTCAAATCGAGAATGATATTATTTTTTACAAAAGAGCTATTAGGTGACCTTGCAATGATAGCAGAAGCTCTTTATCAATAAACCTTCGAAATTTCCATATCAAACAAAATAGATGCAAATACTTTTGTTTCCATTGTACCAAAACATTAAAAAAATAAGCTACACTGAATAGTGAAATTAGGCTGACCCACACTAATATCTCGACATTCTACACTATATCAATATCACACTTACTGTAGAAGGATGGAGTGGTGAGAGAAACACGTGTAGTGCATGGCTTGGTGTACTCATTGATGGCTCGGGATTCAAGGATGGCTTGTGCCTCAATTTAGACAAGCAATGAGTGATCACATAACATGATGTAATTTCTTTGTGGTAAGTCAACCTAATTGAAAAGGCAACCTAATTTCACAATTCAATGTACATAAATTTTAAGCGGATTTTGTAAAAGAGTCCCCAAAATATTTATGAAGCCTCTCCCACTATTGTTGTAGCCATCTATCTCACTTTCTTTGGCACTCACCTAGTATTCTCTGCACTCATTCATATATATATATATATAAGTAAATATAAACACCGGTGTCGGGTAGAGAGGAGTGTGCTCAGGGAACACACGGGGTGTCTGGCTGCAAGTTGTTGAGTGATAACCGATAAATGTCGAAAACTCGAATCTTCACTTGATCTTCACTTGAATCTTCCGTTGGCCTATCCTGTGGTGGCTCTATAGCGATAAGGGTAAGAGTGTGTGATAAGAAAAAAATCCTCGGATGGGTAAAACGAGACGGCCAGACCACGAGCTGAAACCGTTCAAAAGATTGGCTCCTAAATTTGAAACCCACGGTGACCAAGAAGCGCCTTTCATCGGTGGGAACAACATATAAGAACGACCATGTGGGCCATTAATCCCACTTCGTCGCCACAATCACAAAAACAGGTTATTGTGTATACCCACATAAACCGCAACAATGTTTACGATGCAGAATTGAAATTTACAACTAGCCTCCAAAACGGCTGGGAATAACAATAAATTGAAAACGAGCCACAAGCCACAACACAGAAGAGATCTTCAAGTTCTTCAAGTCTTCAAAGTCTTTCAATCTTTTTCTCTTCATGTTTTAAGAAAAACAATAAAGAAACTCCAAACCGGTATACCCTATACTAGATACAATCTTCTTTCTAGAGCCACAGATGGCTTACAACTTCAAATGCTTTGTGCAATAGCATTTTAGAAAAATGATTCAACAATCTCACATTTCTCCAAATTTGACTCTAATCTAAGATATTTTCCAAAAGTTAAAGATAAACTAAGTAGGGCTCATCTCCTTCCTTGGCAACCAACCACTGTCTCTTAAAATATCTATAACTTTTGATCTACAAATTGTATACACAAGTGTGATAGCAATTTGAAAAGCTAACACAACTGGCTACAACATATAAAACTTTCACTAAAAATAAAAACTTTTATCATATTTTATAGCCCATCAAAGCATCGGTCTCCTATTTTTGGGAACTTTCCAACCTCACAACTTCTAAAAACTATAACTCCTTCAATAAAACTCCAAATAATTTGTACAATAACAATTTAAAGAGATAATTGCACAAGCTATCATTTACAAAAATTTCAAGAAAAATCTTGATACGGATCAAATGTTATGATCCTCCAAATTTTCGGCCTTCTTTCTCCAAGCTCGCACACAATCTAAACTTCAGCATGCCATAACTTGTTGCTCCAAGCTTCAGACGACAATTGTGATATCTTTCTGAAAATCTTGTAATAAAGACTATATGCTTTGAATTTTTCAAGATAAATGAATAATTAACCCAAACGTTATGGCTCGATGAAGCCTTTGCCCTCTCAATGGAGGTCCTTGGGTCTTCACAACTTCGAACCTCAATAACTTTTGACTCACAACTTTAAATTCAACTTGCAAACACTTTTTGGAAACCTCTTGTCACAAAGATTCTAATTATAAATTTTTATTACTCAAAAATATGTGCTCCATAAGCTACATCAACTTAAAGTTCGCCTTCAAACCCCAAACAAAAACACACTGTCCTTTCTCACACACTACGCATCTTCTCCTTCTTTTCTCCCTAATCTAAGGTGAGATGAAACTTTTCAGCTCATGTCCTTACTAAAAACCCTACCTAACACCCCACCTAAGATTCCAACTACACCTCTATTTACACTTTCACTTAACTTCAATTCTCCTATTGCAAATTTATTATTACTAATGTCTCTTCCAACAACTATAACCACACTTTGTAATTTTTATAAAATACCCAAATAACAATAAGTACTAACATCTAATAGCTGTCTATTAGACGTAAAAAACTAGAGTTTGAATTGAAGTTCACTCCATCTATTGAAACTTGACGATGCGCCGAACAATGTTGGCAACGTAGTCTGCATGTCCATCTTTGATAAAGGATTAACTAGGCCCTCTAAGCAACGCTGATGTCCACGGCTACCTTCAACGGGCTTCAACATGCAATACATGTATTGCTCCTTGTTCAGAGCTTCAAAACACCCTTCAAATGTCATTTCACAACTATCAGGTTGAACACACCCAACTTGTAATACGATCACCAATGCTTGAGCATTATGTTGAAGGTTCCCGTGCCACCGCTGCTCTACATAGGGTTGCTTCAACGGTCGAGAAGATGCACCTTCATGATGAGGATGCTCAAATGGCAATGCAAGATCTCGCAACAAGAGAGGCTGATCCGGCAATTGTAATAATGAAAGTTCAAGCTCAGCCTTTGGTTCAGCCTCTTCATCTTAAGACTCAGAAAAAAACCCTCGAATTCAACAATTTAAATCTAAAGCAGAAAACAAATATCACTAATAGAATTCAATGAAGCTTTAATGCAAAACCGCCCTTTATATTGATGTCATGCATCTCAACACAATGGCGTCTTCTTGAACCTATTCAATGAAACATATTATAATATGTTTTTACACTATGTACAAATTTACAACAGGACACTGGGTCCATGCGGACAGGTGTAAATGGGATTGTCTATTCGTCTTGATAATGGTCTATAGTCCACATAACAGTGGCAATTCGTACATGCACTCATCTAATATTGATCTAACTAAGCTCGAGTGAACATTTTTGCTAGGACCAGAACCCATCTTTCAGCCAAACATTGGTTTTCTACCTCGCACACCCTTAAGGATTTTTCTTATGCCGAGTTTTTCATTTTGTTGCCGAATTTTTGCTTCCATCGTCCCACTCTCCTTCCTCCTAGAATGTATTAGGGTGTACAGGACGATGACATTATGCCTTGTTTTTATAGGAACATTTTCTCTTTGTCAAACATATTCTACAATCACTCACATTTCTGATGGGAGTTACATTAAAAATTTGGGTAGCTAAAAAAAGTGAGAACAATCTTACATGGTTTCTTGTGTTTTTTTTGGATAGGAGCAATCATTTGACAATTTTGAGAGTCTTTGTTTAGTACCTAGTAAAAAGTAAATACTTTTTGCCATATGATTTAACCACTTCTAACCTTCTATTTGCAACTTGGAGTTGCTTATCACTTAGAAAAATTATAGCCAAATCAATATGTAATTTTTTTCGAAGGTTTTGCATATTTTTAGAATTCGTTCATATCTTTTTGAATATTTTGAAATGTTTTAGAATTCTTGGTGATCTTTAAAAAATGCATATTCTCTTATGTAATATATGACTATACTAAGTCATAAAATCTAAGAATGTGCTTTAAAGGAGGAAAGAGAGGGCAATGTAGACTCAGTGCACCTATATGATTAAGAATCATCAAATCGTACTTGATAGTCCCATTTTATTATGAATTTGTAGTAAATTTTTTTTTAAGGATTAGAGTTAAGAGTGGAAATTAGGATTAATGGTATCAACTAGGGTTGATGTTGGCGGCTAAATTTACACCGTCGAAAGGATTTTTAAGCTCTCATTCTTGAAAATTTTATTTGTGTACGTTTGAGTTGTTTGTATATGAAACATAGAACCCTCAAACACATGTCTTTTTCTATTTTGAGAAACCATTTGAAAAACTTATGATCCTTTAGAAATTAAGATTAGTGGTTGTGACAAAGCTTTCATCCCATTCTTAATGTGGGAGTCTCCTCTAGTTGAAGCACTCATTCTTTAAGGATTGAAAATTCTTATTCTTCTCTTCTACAAGTGAAGAAAGGATGTAAAAAGATTTTAGAGTGCAATTTTTTTGACACTATTAGCTTCTGATCCATTCTTTTTTTTAGACCCTCAATTAGACGTAACTCTCACATTCCATTCTCTATTCACAAACAAGAAATCAAAACCACATTCTTCATGGAGAATGGCCCAATTATTAACTCTTCTCTATCAATCTTCACACACAATGTGTAAGAAGCCCTATCAAGAAGTTTCAATCCTCTCCTCTTGGGATTAGCTTTAAACATCGAGCCTATTTGTGTTAACAGAAAAGAACCTCTCAAAAGACGAAAGAATGTGCAAACTCACCATAGACTCACTTTTAATCTCGAAATGACGGCAAAACTAGCCTATGGTGAGTTGAAGAATTTTCTAAAATAAGAGACTGCCATGTCAAATATTATAAAAATAGCTCCTTCAGGAAACCTAATGGGTAGTTTACAAGTATACCCCAAAACCAAAGCCCACGATTGCACGAGACTACTTGAACTCAACTTAAAAGCTACTTTTGATTTGGCTAATTCAATTACATAGAATTTTTATGGAATTACAATTTCATTCTACAATCTATTGCCACACAGTAAATGATACTGAAATTCAATACTATAATTTTTCATGGATGAAAGCATACTATACATCAAAAAAATATTCATAGTTTGTGGTGAAAATTTAAAATTAGTAGTTTTTAATTAAAAAATAGTGAAGAAAACCACATTAATTTCACAAATAGCTAAAATCAGACCTAAGAATAGTCACAAATATCATGATAATTCAATTTTAACACATCTTGCATATACATAAAGATTAATATCTTCTCAATGAGGGAATTCCACACCATTTGTTGCACACACAATGAAAACTCAAATAAAACTTGGATGACAAATCGCTTTCATTCGCTACACAAACTCTTCACATTCGTCAATCGGACACTTAGTGTCCGCTGCGGCGTTGAAGGGTTAAGGATAGGCGTGATTTTATTTCTTCATGGACTGCTGAATACGGGTTTGTGTTGAGGTCAGATAGCATTGAGGTGCATTTATAACCTCTCAAAAGAGCCCTGACACCCCTACAGAAGTCATCGCTAGGGCCCACATACGCATGAGATCATCTCCTTTGTCTCACTATCATGGCGGGTCTGGTGCATGAGCTGGACAGATGTGGATGGAGAGTCAACCTCATTTCTGTAAACTGGAGGGATAAGATTTGAGAAGCTGGTGTTTCACTAAACATAAACTCTCCACATTCAAGGAATACAGTTTGTAGAAGCTGAACTAAATTAAGTAAGAACTGCCGACTTCAAAAGGAATACAAAGTTTGATCGTAAAAATTCAATAGAACAAAAGGATCAAATAATGCCACCTGTTTTTTACCAGCTGTGTTCTTAAGTCGTTTGTGCCATGAGAGACCCGGCTTCATCCACTCTTGCCCGGTCCGAAAGTCTCCCAGGAAGTTGTTTGGAACGAAGTCTGAATCAGAAATCAAGTGAAGACAGTCGTAGTAATAAGAAGCATGAAACGACAGTGAGTTTGTATGAACTTAAGGTTGACCACATACAGAAATCCATATGACCTGGTTCCCCTTGACAAGAAGTTGCCAGACAGTACTGGGCTCTGAACGGCCAGGTGATGATTCCAGGTGAACAGCATCACAAAACAATTGAGCTGTAATAATCAAACAACATCAGGAGGCGCTAGTGAAACAAAAATCTGCAGGTTCCAACCATTAAAATGTCGAGGGTGGAAGGACTAATGCAGTTGAACCATTGTGGGAAGAGTCAACCTCTGGAGCTGGACGATGCCAGGATGACAAATCCACGAACACAACAACTTGAAGTACCAGTCAGAACAAGGCGACATATTAGTTCGCTTATTTTGGTCGACAACTATTAGAAACATGATATACATAAATTTGTATTATTTCACATGTCAGCTACTGACATAAGAATCTCCTAGTTGCTCATGACTTCCCTTGAATCTTGACCTACCAATAGCGCACATGAAGATCATTCCCATGGCAAAGTTAACAACCCTTACAAAATGGTACAATGGACCGACACTCGCCCTGACGTAACGAGTGACTAGAACTAATAGGATCTGCCTACAAAAAATGATGATAACATATGTATCTCACAACCTCGGAAAATGAATGCGGGAAGCACTTCCTGCCAAAGAATCATATGACCGCGCAGCTTAATGGTGCCTTCATAGATGTCTAAACAATTTTACAGTGCCGTCGCCGCCACAGGATAAAAATCCATCCACGGTGGGCTGGATATCAGTAACTGCCGCTTGCTGCAACCAAAAAAAGGCAAGCATGATTAGATCTGCACTTCCCATTTGATCTGTTTCGCAGCTGGAAGAGTCCTAAGAACTCGTTTTGAAACAAAGTAGCATTCATTGCATGTTTTTCCCATTCCGTAATCGGCAAATTCACTCATGAACTTTTTACAAGACCACGCTGGCTTATCGTCATCGTAGACGTTTAACCATGACCCAATCAGCCCTTGCATATTCGAGACTTGAATCAGAGAGCTTGCCTGGATTATGGAGCCTAAGCTCCGTGAGTTCACTTGGAGAAATGTGTGTCGTTCATGAACTTTTTGCCAGTGACCCACCAATGAGCGCGTGCTCACATCCCAGAGCTTTATGTCCCCATCTTTGCTTCCAGTGAAAAAGTATGGTGTACCTGGGACTGCGGTTGCCTTTGTGACGCTTCCTGTATTCGTCAAAATCGGTCTTCAGTGTTAAAATATTTCACACTTCAAATTGGAACAGAAACTGGAGTGTTACGTACGACTTCTTGCAAGTACTAATGAAAAACTTCATTCTTACTTGAAGACTAGATATGAACAGGTAGCCGACTAGTTATTAATTGGTGCCATATCTTCATGTACAACTCAGATTAAGAGTTACCTGCATGAGCCTTGGGGACATGCCAAAGCATCCCGTTCTTTCCAGTCTCATCAACATCATTCTTGGAATTTGGTGTTGAAGGGAGATTGAGGTCGTTTCCCTTTTTGAGACAGGATGAACCGAAAGTCGTGCACAGCAACGTCACCTCCCTTCCCTTTCCTCCACTTACTATCCAAGGCGAGTTTGAACTCCCTCCAACCCCAACATCCAAAGAAGCAATACATCGAGCACCACCTGTAGCAACCGTATACATTCATCAGAACCAAACAATTAAGTATTTAGTGGAGAATGCGGACTCCATAGAAACAAGCTCATTTGCCAAGAGAAATTAGTGTTCTATTCCTCTTTATCCTGTATCTATGGCCTCCATGAAATTTTCCATGCTAATATAAGTGCCAAGGCCCGTAACATTTTCTGATACATCCTTCTCTTGCAAACCTAATATATACGTTTATTCCGTGACCAAACGAAATGACGACGAGGGTGTCAAAAGCCACACAATGCTTCTGATTTTCATGCAAATATAGACGAGTTCTCGAGACAAATCGGGACATTAAGCAGCAACTCAGGACCATTGAATGTCAAAAAAAACCATAAATGTATGTGGGAGATCATGATTCCGTAACGTACCTTCATGACACGAAATAGATTGGCGGTTTGAACTGGGAGGTGCTAAGGTATCCCATGCTATCAAGTTGTTCCCAGTGCTGGTACTTCCTGTGGCAGCTACAAGCGAAGTGCTGCCCACAACAAACGTTGCATCCCTGCCATGATGTATGTAGAGAGTAAAAAATGAGAAAGGCTTCAAAGAACACCCATACTACTGAACACCAACACTTCCGTAACAAAAGTCAGCCCGTTATTGTCCTGAGATAACAAACACTATCATATTGACAATCCGAAGTAGGAACGTAATCTTCACATGCATCCCGCTAAAGCTGCCTCTAGGTTATGACAATGAAGCAAGATTGCACCATCTACACTCAAGATACGATACGTGCTCCAAATAACACGAAGTGTGTTCACAGAGTGAGTATATAAACAAAGCACATCCAGCATTCTTTAATAAAATAAACATCAGGTACGAGGCAGAATTTCTAGGAGTCTTCTTCACAAAGTATTTCTTACGAGGCATGGGTTCCAAAGAAGAGACAAGATTCCGTGGGGCGAACATTGCTACGCCCTCCAACTTCAAGCTGCCACGTAGACACAGTACCATCCATAGCTGCTGTAACGAATCGGTGCCCCACTGAGTCAAATCGGACTGTTGCAACAGAAGGAATGACATACGGTGGTGGCATGTTGGCTGCTGGTAACACGCCATAGGTTGCTGTTGCGCTTGGCTTTCCGTACTGATGACATACCATCACGACCATTAATTATCAACTTAGACTAGCTTCACATTACCTCAATTGAATCCGATACACCATATTCCAAGTATTGAGCTTGCATGAACGCGATGCAAATTCAACGAGGAGACATAGAAGACACTCCTAATGATATCAGAAGATTTTTGTGACATGCATACCTCCCAAAGGTAGACATGTGTATTATTCGACCCGACCAAGAAGATAGGTTGAGATGGATGAGCTGCCAATGCCTTAGTTCTCACGTTATCAACAGTAGCAATGGGGTCAATGACACTATCAACATCTTCCCAGTCTTCCCAACCGCCCCAAGCGCCCATGCCACCATATCCAGGCATACCAAATGAAACACCCCCCGTCTTCACAGATTCCTTTCCTGATTTCAGAACTGCACCTGCTGCAGGACCACCCAAACTTAGACTAGAATTTCTCTGAGTTTTCAGACTAGATCCTGGAGTCGCCACTGCTCCTGCCCAGCTACTTCTTGGCCAGTTCCCTTGCTCCAACATCGATTCAGAGGTCACACTGAATGGTCCACGTGTGTGCAGATCCAGATACATGAGACCCTGCAATTGAAAATCATAAGAACATCACCTACGAATTTGTATGCAGCGATCTTACATAATCGGTGGCAAGTAACTTGCCCTCAACAAGATGTTCGGTGAAATCCTCTTCAAGATATTCTCAGCTCCACGAACGCATTATAGCAAGTAGAGATGGCAATTTATTACGTGCATTCAGGGATGTAAGCCACATCCAGATCTTGCTAGTAACAGGTGCTTAACCTTGACAAGCCATCATCACGGCTGCAGCGACATAGGATCGTAATCTTTGAACTTTGTACTGCCTTGTTGAAAAGGAAAGGAAGTTCAGATTTAAGCACTACTTCTGTAGTACAATTCATTTGCGTTTTCCATGGACTTGAAAGCAACATAATTATATAATTCTAGTCTTCGCATGATTGGTAAAATTAATTTGAAGCTATCATAAAATTCAGATTAAGAGCATTGCATGATGAACCTTGAGGCAGAGAAAGATGACACCTCATAAATGTTTGTGAAACAAAGAGAGCCTTCGCTGATTTCTTCGCTCAGATTCTGTAATATTATTGGACTTATCATGTTCCATAATAAGATCCAACAATCAAGGCTTGTAAACTAATCAACCAAATAAAGCTAAGAAACAAAATCATGCTACTTCCACGCACATGCTGAGCGCAGGGACTGAGAAGCTTCAAACAATAGGGCAACCCTGATTTTGTGATGATTCACCTAGAAATCTCTTTAGCTTCACCGAAATGTAGCTAGTTATCACAACCAGCGACATTTATGACGTTCGTGTATACACATTTCTAAATTACAGAGGCATTTTAGCCAATCAGGAAATCAGGAAATCAGTCCTAGTCTTTTACAACATCCACAGCGACCGATTGACTTCAACTGGTTTATAAAGAAGTTAAATACCTTGCGATTGGTGGCGAGAACAACTTGGTCTGGATTGCACGAGTTAATACAAAATCCCTGACACAGCCCACAACAGCGTGAAGGACAATCAGGCTAGTGTTCTATTGACTCTCATCGTCCCTAATAATTTTCGGATCCCCTCCATGTGCTTACAGGTGTAGCGTCTAACGCAAGGCATGCTCTAAACAGGAAATATTTTTCATATGTATCGATCATCATCAATGTGAGGATCTTTGCAGAGATTTGATGGCACATGGCAGAAATCGTGCATGGGATGAAAATTTCACCTCAATAAGCTCGCCACCTAAGCAAAACATGGCTTCCGGCTGTTGAAATTCTGGAATATAACGTCCCTCAGAACCTTCAGAGTTTCGAGTAGCACCAGCAGTGAGAGCTTTGTCATCAACCTTGGCAGGAGAGACTGTCGAAGCGAATCCATCTACCTCAATAGCTGAAAGAGCGGACCTCCTCCTTGCGTCTCTCCAGTCGCCCTTGTCCACCCTTATCGTCGTAGATATAGGCCCAAGAACACCTTCCATTGCCAGAGTAGATCGGATACTTTCCCTCACGACTAGAAGTTTCCAGAGTTCCTTACTAGATTCATCATCTCCCGCCAAATGAATTTCTGGATACACAACTGGCAATTGCTGCCTTCCGTCGCCGGTAATTGCTGACGTGTTCGAGGACGTTCCTGCTTTTGGAGAAATAGAATCCTCTATCTTCGAATCAGAGGGTTTTCCCCAAAGCCAAATCACCAAGGGATCACTGTTTCCTTTCACTTCCAACAAGTATTGTAAATGGGCAGCTAATTGCTGCTGAAGACCGGTCGCTATGCACCCTAAAGAACTAAGTAATGATAGATAGAGATCTCCGTAAATTCTGCTCGACCTTGGAGTTTCAGCCACTTTGATGCTCTCTTGGTCACTTGGAGCTGAGGAACTATTAATTGCCGCTTGTGTATCATCCCGCATCTTGTTTTTTATTTCAGACCATGCTGTGGAGGAAACAGATGATGCGGATTGAATAGCAAGACCCATGAAAGTGGCCACTAACCGACTCGACGAAGATGTGGAGGGGCCCTGCACAGGGCTGGCAGCACTAGTTGATGGCAGATTTGTCGAGCTTCTGGGTGGAGTTTGTTGGACTGAAACACGGCCAAATCCACTGTAACTAGTCTCCTTCCCCGTTCCTGCCAACTGCTTCTTGACATAAGCGACCACGTGAACCCAAAGAGCAACACCAGTAACTCGCCATACTTCTTCCTCGGGCAAAATAACTGCACCCATATCCCCAGAAACAGCAAACCTCGTCAAATCATTTTGATCCTCATTAGACTGAGAGCAGAGATCTTGAAACCATTTCACGCTTGTATTTTTTTTCGGTACGTCTGGGGCCTTGGTAGGGTCGCTGATTGTTGGCCCAACCAAGGTAATGAGAGCTTTCCAATTCTTTCCCAGCCACGCAGCGCTCACGTAATATACAAATGCAAGAAGTATCATTGCTCTCTGGGTTTTTTTCTTCAGATCTTCGTTTCCTCCATGTGTTAGATCCTCAATCGGCTGATTCCAGGTAGAATCAGTATATCCACTCAATAACCTTGCAAGTCTCTGAAGTTCTCCTCCATAACGTACGAGTTCCTCAATCTGCTCCCTTGGCATCATCGATTTCCAGGTAGGCTGCTCAGACATGCTGTTAGCCAAACAGAAAACTGGTCCGCCACAAGCCAGAATCGTCCGAGCGAGGGCCCAAGGGGCTTCTTTCCATATTGACCCCAAAATGTCGGATCTCAAAGGCAAACCTACTCCAGAGCTTAAACTGAACTTCTGCTCTGGGTATTTAAAACCTGCGTGCAGTGCAAGTAGCAGGCGATAATAGATATACAACCGCTGATGATTTAAAGCCCACGTCACGACCTGTCATCAGCAAATGGACAGATGAAATCATGAAAAACTCTCTCCATACATATTCAGGATTCAATATTTCTGAAAATTTGAGGTTCAAAAGAATGCGAAATATCTACACAGATTAATCGCACAATCCACTGACCGAAAACCGTGGTTCTCTTGCACTTTATCAAGGAATCCTAAGAACCCAAAAAAAAAATCCCAGCTTTGAAGGTTGAGCAATATACCCCTGCTACCATGGCGAAACTATTAAGAGAAAAAGCATTTTTCAACACCTCCACTCCTTCTTCAATCTTTTTCTCTGGATCGTCTTCGGTTTCAGATTCAACCTCAGTCCTACTAAAAGATTCGCCGCCCTCATGTATGCTTGAAATCCTATGCGCAGAGCTTTGCTGTGCAACTGCCCAATTTGAATATTCTAGCACCAGTTGTGAGATGCACTCAAGGGCGAGGTTCTGTTTTGCAACATCTTGAACATCAGCAACTAGTTCGGGAAGAAGCCAGCTCGCTCGAATACTTCCATCTTGAAAGGCCGATTGTTCCATAAGGTCCAGGTCGAAGCCCACTCTGCTTGAGTAACCCTCATGATGACCATTTTCAGTAATATTCTTCACGCCAGAGCTGGCTGTCAAAAGCTCCAGTGCTTGTAACTGAGACATCACACAATATTAACAGGGATAGTTCAAATCACATTGAAATAATAGTACTTCCAACTTTAGACTTCCTTCTCAACACCAAACAACCACGCATACAGATTAGAGATCTTGGACGACATTTAAAGAATTGTGAAATTCAGAATGACTAGACATATTTCACCACTTGCAACTGTATATCACATTTCAATGTTAAATGCAATTTGAACAGTACATCAATTCTCAGAGCCATCACACAGTGTCAAAACTGAAACTAGGTACTACAAATTCCTAAGCACGGACCCTTAGCATCTAACCACAGAAAACAGACCTACAAAAGTACACCGCGATTGAACAGCCAAAGAAAAAGGCTTGTCAGGGGTATAACAATGGATCAACAAGCATGTTCTACCAACAACAGTGCGGCCAGAAACTTACAGGAAGACCGATTCTCCTCAGTGCTAAAGAAGCTCGCAGTGTGGCTTGCTTTGAGATGGCAGCCACTTTTTCTCTTTGAGGTTCGCGGAGCAAACGGGGCTTTAATATCAGCACTGTACAGTAATCTGCAACACCAGGATCCAAAGGAATGGAACTGCTGGTTCTTTTGAGTTCTGTCGTCTTCTCCTGTATGCCTTGGACAGACACAGAAGGCTGGCAGCCAGATATGACCTCATGCATGGTCTCGATTCCATTGCCTAATAACCACTGTATAACAAAAGCACATTTCGCACTGTTTAGAAAATGGAAAAAAAACAAGTAGGTAAGGGGTCAAACCAAATCTACATCTTATCAGAAGAAACATCTACAATCCCTATGAAAACACTAGAATATACTGAGCAGAATCATGTAGGTGGCTACTGTCCAGAAACGAAATAACAATAGTAAGTTTCGCTTCTTTCTAGTCAGACATATTACAAGACCCTGGAATCACAAACCTGGCAAAGACTAGCAAGCCAATAATCCCCGGCCCTTAGAGCCCCTGGGAGAACATGCTTGCTGATCAATTTACGTCCAACGGGACCATCAGAACCCTCTACAAGACGACACACAACCAACCCAAGCTGCGGATCCTCCAGGTTCTTTGTGCAGACAGCAACCGCAGAATCAATGTCTCCACCCAACAGAAAGAATGCTGCCGCTAACTCATGCCTGTGTTTTCCCATCAGAACATATGCATTCTTGAGAGCGGCTGCCTGGTTCTTCTCTTCCTAACAGCCATAATTAAGCACTGCAACTATGTTAAGGAGAAGCTAAGGATATCCAGTGCAAACAAATCCTTCTACTAGACTGAGATGGACTGGATAGTACGACTTCCTTGAATTCAACATAGAGTGCAATGGAAGATCATATCATATAGAAAATGTAACGATACTAAGACAAGGTGGAAGATCCTCCGTAGAAACAGGTGGAACAAGCCCAATGAATAAGTATGCATAATACAAGATTTGCATTTTTCATTAACAATAACGGGCAGATAACTTACTCGAAAGTCTCGAGTCATGAAGTCAACAAGGGGTCTATCACGTTCATCTTTACTTATTTTGAAGAGACCTGCCAACATGGTACGTCGCTCCAAAGCAATATACAGCAAGGCACTGTCTTTAGCGTCTCTGCTGGCCATAAATTGTAACCGAGCCACTTTCTCCATCTGCGATTCACATCCAATGACCAACGAGTCATACATGAGAGATTTCCGAAGTCATACATGTAACTGCCAAGATATACCCCGACAACTCTGTCATCACAATCATGTCAGTTTGGTACCCATTAGCCGTAAGCAGATGGATCTCATCGGCCGCTTATATAAAACCAGCTAAGCACATCATGTAATAGTACATGAAGATCCGCAGCAATCCATCCGGCATAAATTAATACATAGAGAACTCAATGATATGTCTTACATAGACAAATCAATCGAGCCGTGATTGCCCACGAAATCACAACCCAAGACAAATACACCCTAAACCGTATGTCCCCATTTCCAGCACACAATCACTTATTTGAACAAGCTTGGAAATGGAATTGAGATCCAATAAATCTGAAATAATCGAGCAGCCTTGAGCAGTGGAATGAATGGTACAAAAATAAAGTTTACATGGTACATATACCTTCTTTCTTAAGGGCACAGCATCAGTAAACCAAAATCCAAAACCTAGTGCACGCAATTCTGGCCACAATGATTGCTCAGATGCGCACACATCCAGCAGAGTTTCCTTTGTATCGGACTGTAAAGCCCATGCCAATGCATCTGAATCCACTTGTATGCCTTGTATATCTTCCTTTTTCCCACCTAACTGGGACGCAAGTAAAATTTTGTATCGATGCGCCAGCCAAAATCTAAACCACAATAAGGTGGAGCACATTCATCAATACCAAGTTCGTTACGTTGCGGATTTTCTCAGGAGAAATTAATCAAATTCAAAATTTGAGCACTTCCTGTCATGAAGAATACAAAAATTTCACCTTCGTATAGTTGAATTACCTTTGTCCAGAAAGGTCAAGACCTGAACATTTTGCTGTTTGATTAACACCATCCATCTCCCCCACCAATTTCACAACTGCAAGGACCTGCTTAACTTCTTCTTTGGAAAGCTGTAAAGCACTATTTCCATCCTCTATGAACTGTACAATGGCGTCCATCTCAGTTTTGGAGAAAGGCTCTGAACCACCAGTCTTTACAACGTCCTGTGATTGAGTGCTTCGAAGTGGCTTCACCTCAGTAAGTTCATCAGAAAACTCGTCTAACCATGATGTGTTGTTCAGAAATGAGTACTTATCACTAACGCTTATAGGTCTTGACTGAGTAAATGTACTACTCATAAAATTAAAGCTTGTGTTATCTGGAATTGCTGAGACTTGTGTCGTGCTAGAGACGTCCTTTAGTAGAAGTTTGGCTAGTCCCATGCGGGGGATGCGGATATTATCTTCGTCGATTCGATTGGAAAGAAGTGTTTCATTGGGTCTTGCAGCAGGTATAACAGTAGTAGCTGCTAAGTGGTGAGCAAGATGGCGAATACATGCCCGAGCTTGTGAATTATCTCCTGAAAACATTAAACCGCAATTGGTCAAGATCTTTCTAAAATGGCAATTGATTTAAAAACTTTCAAATATTAAAAACTTAAAGTCAAACTAAAATGAAAGCATATATAGACTAAGAAATTGCCCAAAATTAGCATCTGAGAACATTCTGGTGTAGCAAAATTTTCCAGCTCACAATTTTCCCCCAAATGACGTCAAAAGCAATGAAGCGCCAAGCATGGACAACTATGATCAAAACAATAATACTGAAGAAGCTCTTACCTCTAAACAATCTCCAAAAAAGCGCTCTGGGGTGGTAATCTGCTAAAGGAGAAACAAGTGCTTCTGCAGCTTGAAGAAGACTACATGAACTGCATGAACCTGGCTGAGGAACTCCAATTGAAGAAGAATTAACGTTACCAAAACCAGAATTTGAACCCAGCTTAGCACAAACCCAGGGGCTGAAAACCCATATGTGGCCTTGTGATGACAATATAGGTGAACCCTGAAAGCTCCATAAGAGATGATCTATCACAGTGTTGACGGAGAACGAGGCTAAACAGCTCCAGACGGAAGATTTTGAAATCTGCTTCTGAGAAGATCTCAAGTCTTGAACGTAAATGAACAAATCAAATTTCGTTGCAACAGCCAGGAGTACACAACCCATGCCTGCATTAATCCAATTCAATGCAACAATGACTTGTGGCAGCGTAATTTGACCCTCGAATTCAAAGTCCCCATCCTCGTTGCAGCTGTCAACCTCCCAAATTTTAACTGCTTTCTTGTTTTCTGCATCTCCAACCGAGGCAATTTTCTCACCAGTACCAGTTGTAGCAATTATAATTACTGGTGTGCTGTGAGCTTGGACAACGCCTACGCATCGCCAGAAGAAAGACTCAGTTTGAGACATAACTGAGCGGTGCGCAGGATCCAGAGAGCAGAAGACCTTATACAACCTAACACTACCATCTGCACAACCTGTCAACATGTCATATGGGTGGGCCTTCTCATACATCTCCAAGTGAGTTGACAAAGAGCCTTTGATCAATCCTGCAACGACAGCAGTGCTCGTCACAACCTGTCCACCATCAAAGTTGACAGACCCTATAAGGCTGTCTTTAATGTAGATTCGCTCCTGAGAGGCAAGAGGACCTGCATACAGCACATATCCCGACTTTTCCAGATATTGGAACTTGGAATCAGATGAGCAAAG